>SEYY01023428.1:12500-20000 GCA_009176605.1 Armadillidium nasatum
ACAAAGCATCAATTATATTCTTAAGTATGGTTAGATGGTTCTTTGAGGAAACCATTAACGTTAATCCAGACTAAAGATATCACTCATCCTTTTATACACTTGTTATTCGGGAATCTTCTTCTCGGGTTCAACTGTTGACTGAGGAGCTCCGAAGTGAGCACTTATTTCCTGCAAAGTCTTGCCTTTGGTTTCATAGACGAAAGTTATGCAAAATATAAAGCCACACAGACAAAATGCGGAGAACAACCAATACACTCCATGATCGTGAATGACCTCCTGAAAATTACGCATGAAAATAAAATCTCTTGATTATTTTTGAAGAAAAAATTTAAATATATATATATATACTTAAAACATCAGGTCCATCCTATAACAGTTATAGTTTTTTTACTTGAAAAAATTCAGGCAATATTCCAAGAACTTAAAAAAGACAGGTTAGTTAGTTATGGGGAAAAAAACACCTGACATAATAATGTAAGACTGAATTATCTTGTTACTAATGAACTAAATATCTATCGCGAAAGAAGATCATTGTTAGCTATTCTGATTTTTTCAAGAAAAAATAAGATCTAATGATTAGATCACTTAAAATAAAGAGCTGAAAAATAGTTGTAGAGAATCAATATAACTATTAACTTATATTAAGTACCAAGCTCCGTAAATAAAAACAAAAATCAATTAAGCAATTACATAAGTAATGTCCGAACAATATAAAAATAATTTACTAAATACATTTAATACAAGACCAACTTTTTCCTATTCTAAAATGTCTGAATGATAAAGTAAAATTTTTTTTGTATAGTTATAAATGATTAAGTTAAACCATCATAGTACGATTAACAAACTTAGTTAATCCATACTAAAGATTGAGGAGTCTACACAGCATACAAGAAATATAATTTTAAGTGCAACCCAAAATGGTTTTATAACCATTTATTTAAAATCTCATAAGCGTTTGGTGGGACTAAGTTGGCAAGATGAACTTTGGGTTGCTACTGGTCTAGTTTAATGATTACGGTACGGTACTACTTTGATCAGTCACAAAGATATGGACTTCCATCAAGATAATGAAAGGTCCGTTGAAGTAATGATAACTTGAGAAAAAGACCAAAGACTTCAATTAAGAAAAACTCACTTAACTTTCCTCAAAAAAAAATAAATAAATAAAAAAAAAAAATAAAAAAAAATAAAAAAATAAAAAAAACTATTAGGAATCTTGTGAATCGCTGGTAGGAAGTTATTGTTGTTTTTGAATAAATTTTGAAAAATCTGAAATTTTGATATTTTTAAACTTTAAATTCGGACATTACTTAGGAGTTGTCTTAATGTTTTGCTCTTACTTTAACCTACTGACAGGAATATTAAAGTTCCTACCGTTAAAGGGTGAAATATTAGAGTTGTGATGAAAGCAATTCCCCAATTCAACATCGTTGCTATACTAGAGGCAAGTTCTTTAATTTCGGGGGTGAATAATTCACCTATTGAAAAAAAAAATATAATTACAATAATTATTAAATTATCAAATAGACACGTGACACTAAAATAAAATTAATGTAATTCAACTCCCTAAACATTACTTCTAAATCTATATTAAAACCTATAGATTTAATTGCTATGAAACTTTATGTAACAAATATGAATAATCACTTCCCTTGAACGAAGTTAATAATTAAACTTATAGATTTAAACTTCTTTAAAATCTATTATAAAATAAAATGAATTTAAAATAAAAATAACTTACCCATCATCAGCCAAGGAATAGGCCCAAGTCCAATAGAAAACGCAATTATGAAGAATATTAAAGAAACGAGTGGAAGCCAACCAATGCTTAGAGCTGTGGCTTCATCATAACGTAGAAGGTAGAAGAACACACCCAAGGCCACTAAGAAATATAAAAGTGATTTACTAAATACACTTAATACAAGACCAAGTAGAATAGATTCAATGATGAACTCGGTTAGATAGCAAACCTTGTTTCAGGTATATCACAAAAGACCTATCTAAATATTAAAAGCATTGGTTCGAATCCCAATGAGTTTTATCATTATGTGAGTCGAGAAGTTGCATGTTAATTTATTTATGGGGAAGAGTATTTTGTTGTTTCGGTTGTGTTTATAGCGACGAGTATTTAAAATGATATATAAGCACCTTGACGCAAATTGTAATATTTTACAGAAAAACTTCTTGTTATAATTTTTTAGTAAGTTCTTGTAACTGAGTAGGAGATTCGAACCTACACTAATAAATTTCAAACACAATGTTTTTTTTTTAAAAAAAAAGTATAATTTAGTGAGTCTCTGGTAGGAAGTTACGTACCTATGTTATTGAATAAATACAATTAATTTCATTAATATTAAATATCATTTAAATAATACAAGTATTATTTAAACGATATTCAAAACGTATAAATTTAGTACAATTCCTAACTCTGATTTTTTATACATTTTTAATACAAAATGATCATTATACCTGATTACTTAATTTAAAATATTAAAAGAACATTAAGCCAAACTAAGAATTATACATTCATAATTTTTTTTTTTTTTTAAATAAAATGTAATATTTTGATATTTAATTATCATTTAATAAAACAAATATTCACTAAAAATTCGAATAATAAAATTTTTTAAAATTATGATTATTATTATTATATAAAAATTAGATTAAAAAATTAAAAATGAATCAAAATGCAATATATAATATATATATATAATATATATATATATATATATATATATATATATATATATATATATATATATATATATATATATATATATATATATATATATATATATATATATATATATATATATATATATATATATATATATATATATATATATATATATATATATATATATATATATATATATATATATATATATATATATATATATATATATATATATATATATATATATATATATATATATATATATATATATATATATACCTAGAGAAATTGTCATGACACCAGTAGATACAATTAGTAGTATTTTTCTCCCAGCCTTGTCCATCAACGTAGCTGCCAAGAAGGTTGCAATAACTTGTACTAATCCAATAATTATTGCTGATACATCAGATGACAAGTGAGAACCAGCATCCTATAAAACAATATATATATATATATATATATATATATATATATATATATATATATATATATATATATATATATATATATATATATATATATATATATATATATATATATATCGATCTCTTAGTGGGACATAAGAAGGGGTCTAATATTTCAAAAGAATTCAGGTTTTCTTAACCTTTTAGCTGAGGACCCCTTTTTACCAGTGCGGACAGGGGTTTGATAAAAATAATGGAAACATCACTGACATTGTCAGGGCTCCGTCTGTGAGGAGACTTTTGGATCACTGAAAATGTCATTCCTCTGAAGGGTTTTAACCAAATTCTTCTGGTACGTGTAAATTGGGATGAATCCGAATGATCTTCCTTCTCAGCTAAAGATCGTTTTAATTTATCCCTCTAGCTGGATGAAAGGATGAGTCTACCTCGGGATCCGAGATGAGAATCATTCCCTTTACCACTCTTTTGTGATTCAAGTGCCCTTCAATAAACTCCTATAATTCATGAAAACACTAAATAACAGTTAAGAGCTTGAATTTATACCATAGAAAAATCAAAACAAATTACGAGGAATATAAACAAAGGCCACCTCATGTATAATGGAAATAGCATTCAAACCTATGATATTATTAAATGAGGAATGTAGTAGCGGTAAAAAGGTGGCAAAATTTACATGAAAAAAAGGAAGAGAAAAATTTTCATGTTTACAAATATATTTCAAATTTTTTAATGTTTAAATAATTACAAATGCAAAATTTAAGGTATTGGAGTAAATAACAACGGTGGCCCAACAGTAGCAAAATTTTGCCCATCCATACATCTTACCCGATATTTATGAAAGAACGGAAAAGCTGAGCGGGAAAACGTAATGTGGAATATGGCCTTTAAATATATGGTGCATTGAAGGCGAAATATTTTAACCACACTTCTAATATAATGAGTGAACTGTACGACGAAGTTAAGTAACATACAACTTTACTAAATTCAGAAATACGATGTAGTAAAGAATGGTAAATATGTTAAATATTTGATTACAAAAACAACAAGAACAAATAAAGTAAGGCTATTGGGGATCTCCATAGTAATTATTTAGAATAAAAGAGAGTTAAATTTAAACCTATAACTCTTATCCCATTTCTATTTATAAATACTTGAAATCAGATCCTTATATATGTAAAATAAAACTTTTAATACCTCAAAAATAATTGACAGATTAAAGAGCACAGCATTAATCCCTGAAAACTGCTGGAAGAACATCAAACCCATAGATATTAAGAATGGCTTTAAGATGTATGGCTTTTTTAAATCCTTCAATGTTGCCTTGTTCCTCTTTCTTTCTTCCAAAGACTTCCTCATTTCCTCCATTTCAAATGATATACCATCATAGTCATTCCCTAAAAAACATAAAAGAAAAGCTGAAAAATCTTTTGCACATCACAGTACGAAATAATAAAAACGCAATATATATATATATATATATATATATATATATATATATATATATATATATATATATATATATATATATATATATATATATATATATATATATATATATATATATATATATATATATATATATATATATATATATGAAAACGAGTCAAAAAAATTACCTCTGAAAAATTTTAAAGAAATTTCTGCCTCTTTATCTCTTCCTTTGGAGAGCAAATACAAAGGTGATTCTTTCCCAAAAATCATTAGAATTGAGCAAATACAAGGAAATATGGCGCACACCAAAGCAATCCAACGAAAATTCGTAAAAGCAACTCCCATTAAATAGGCAAAAAGAATCCCAACAGTTAACATAAGTTGAAAACCAACGCCTGAAATGATCAAACTCTTTGTACTCAAATTTGGAAATATTTAAAGATCTCATATATATATATATATATATATATATATATATATATATATATATATATATATATATATATATATATATATATATATATATATATATATATATATATATATATATATATATATATATATATATATATATATATTAATATAATATAATATATATATATTACTTTTAACTTGTAAGTTTAAAAAAAAAAAAAAAAACAAACCAAGAGTTCCACGAATGTGTGCTGATGAAAATTCTGCAACATAGGTGTTGACTGTCAGAGAAACAAAACTACCATAGATACCAGTTATCAGTCTTCCAATGACAAGCATTGCAAAGTTTTGAGCCGCAACTGTAAAAAAGAAAAGAAAAAAAAAAAAAATTTTTTAATAGTTATTATACCTTTTAAGCGTTATATGGGTTATATAGCAGTAGTATGTGTGCGTGCATGTGAGAATGATTTAAAAATGTTGTATCTAATCTCTTTCTTTTTCGACCATTTCCTAATGCACTCTTGCTCATTGGATTATGTATAGAAAACTAATACGACTTCTAAAATCGAAAAAAGCTTTGTGTAGTGAAGTGATAATACTCATAATTAACTTGTTTTTTTTTTCCTATTCTTATATAAACAATAAATTTTCCCATTAATCGTCGATATCTTATTAAAGTTCCTTACAAGTCTAGGAATTTATTCATTTATAAATTTTCAGTACTTCACTATTTCTCTCCAAACATCTGATTTTTACCAATCTCAATCACCTTTAGTTTTCTCATCTTTTTTACAATGGAAACCAAACCAAAAAAGCAGAGCATGTTTGTGACTGGTATTTGTACAAAGAAGAATAGAAATAGGATGCCTAACGATATAAATATATGAATCTCCTTAGATGAAACAATATTTTTTTGCTCAGTCTCAAACCAATTTTTGTTCTCCTTTACAAAATGAACAATTAGAAATAATGGACCAGTGAATTAAATTAAAAATAAACAAGCTTCTAAATGAATAAAAAGAAAAATTGACCGTGAAAATTACATGGTTCTACAATAATAATAATAATAATAATAATAATAATAATAATAATAATAATAATAATAATAATAATAATAATAATAAATAAATAAATATATAAGTAAAATAAATAAATAAATAAATATCAACTGGACTGGAAAATAAAAATGAACCAAAAATTTATTTCATAAAAAAAAAAAAAAATACGCATTAGAATAGCAACACTAAAAATAACTTACTTATTAAAATCCAACCAACCAATACCGGGACAATAGAGTAGATTAAGGTTCCTCTCCTTCCAAAGTAATCCATGGCAAATCCAGCCAATGGACAACCAATGGCGGACCCCAAGTTAGATACTGATGAAAACCAACCATTCTGGAATCTGTTGAGGTGTATGCTCGAATCTGTGTTGTTACTGGTGAGAATGAGACCTGCTGGGGACGAATAACCCAAAATGTTTCCCAACGCAAGAGCTCCGATAGTTGCTGAAATAATATATATATATATATATATATATATATATATATATATATATATATATATATATATATATATATATATATATATATATATATATATATATATATATATATATATATATATATATATATATATAGAATGGTGTGAACAAAGTTCCGTAAATCTACTAATTGCTTAATAGCAAAGCTCAACTTTATCTTTAGCTTATTAGCAATTTCTCTAACTTTGAAAACCAAATAAGCATATTGTAAATGATTGTTCCTGTTCAGTGGGCATGTTTGCTATATTTAGTCTGCTACACTATTACCTTATACTCTTGCTGACCTCAACAACCTGTTGGAGAAGAATAAAAGTGTTCACAAAGTAATGACACAGGTGAGGATACAGACCTTCACTGACTTTGAGGTCCGCATTCCTGAAGGAATAAGCCCAGATGGTGACTATTATTATCAAGGCCATGTATAAGATCCAGAGGGAGATCAATACCTATCTCCGGAGCTTACAGCCAACTTTAAAATGAAAGTTGCCGTCATGAAGTTAATAACGAACTCCAAAAACCTCAAAAATTACAGTTCACTTGTATACCCGATACCGATAGGCATCACGAAAACGTTTGGGCTCTTCCTACATGATCAGGGGTGCTAGCTTGCCACTGCCTTCCATTTACAGGTTTCACTTGTTCTGGCTGGAGAAAAATAATCGAAGCTAACTCACTCAGCAAAGCGATGAACGACATGAGTACTGCAGTGAAGACAGCTTTAAGTGAGAGCAGTAATTAGAACAAATGCACTACAACCAATGGTGATGAAGATCTTCAGAAGTATCGCTTAATTACAAAGAACACTGAAGATCAAGGCACTAACATTGGAAGACATGATGGAGGTCGGTCAGAAAGAATTTTAACTGACGTCTGATTCCTTACGTGAGGAAGTTCTGATCGACATGTTCATAAGTACATTATGGCTATCCCAACGTGATGAAGTTAAGGGCCAGAGTAGGCGAGGAATCTTGAAGGACAAGAAATCATCTTGTCAGATGTTAACTATTAGAG
>SEYY01023429.1:7500-17500 GCA_009176605.1 Armadillidium nasatum
TTAATCCTGAATATTTTGATGATGTAAATAATGTTTTCATATCTTTAAGTAAAATTTGTGACTCAGTCTCTTTAATTCTAAAATATTTGCATCAACTTTCAATATTCTTTCCCTCTTAGGAGTATGACATATTTTTAGGAGGCATGGTTCCTTCTGTAGAAAGGTACAAACACTTCGATTTCAGCAGTTATACTGCTGTAACAAAATATGGAGCTCTTATGGCTTTCCCGAAGGTGAAACCTAATTATGAAGGATTTCTGAATACATTTGATCACGTTGTAAGTAATGTAATTTTTTTTAAAATTTATTATTATTTCACATTAAATATAATTAATCGAGCACAAAGTATTATTGGAATTACTAAATAGTTAGTAAAAGGAAAGATTTTTTCCATTACTTCACATAAAATTTTATTAACTTAAAAAAAAAAAAATTTATTATTATTATTATTATTATTATTATTATTATTATTATTATTATTATTATTATTATTATTATTATTATTATTATTATTATTATTATTTTATTATTATTATTATTATTATTATTATTATTATTATTATTATTATTATTATTATTATTATTATTATTATTATTTTTATTTTGGATTTAGAAAATCATTATGAAATTCTAATTTAAAAATTAGAAACGGTAGATCACTAACATATATATATATAAAATATAATATATATATATATATATATATATATATATATATATATATATAATATATATATATATATATATATATATATATATATATATATATATATATATATATATATATATATATATATATATATATATATATATTTATATATATATATATATTATATATATATATATATATATATATATATATATATATATAATATATATATATATATATATATATATATATATATATATATATATATATATATATATATATATATATATATATATATATATATATATATATATATATATATATATATATATATATATATATATATATATTTAGAGCTGGGTTGCAATAGGATGCACACTCTTAGCGATATATCTCTTGAGCGTCTTTTTGAAAAGAAGTACAAAAAACTTATTTCGAAGGTAAGATAATATTCAAAATTTTATACAAATAACATTAATGACTCTTTTTAAAAAGATTTATTTTTATTTATTCATTTTATAATAAAATTTATATGGAAGGTAGAAAAATTAAAATCTTAAAATCCACATTGGAATTAAATGTGAGGTATTGGATTTGTTTTCTTTTCCGGTCAGTTATAAATTATGCTAAGCGTTGGTTTTGTAAGGATTAGTGATGGATCGCATGTCATATTTTCTCGTTTGCGGATGCGGTTGTGGATATAGAATTTCCGTCAAGTGTGGATGTGGATGGGGATGTATAATTTTCACAAGTGCTAATGCGGAGGCGGATGCGAATGTTAATTATGTGGAGGTTGCTCCGCGGATGAGGATGTATAATTTTCCCAAGTGCGGATGCGGATGCAAAGGTGGATGCAAATGTTAATTTTGATGAAGATGCTCCGCAGATGCGGATGCGGATGCCATCACTAGTAAGGATATAAGAATATACTTCTTTTTAATGGAATAAATTATGCCAAAATTACATTTATCCAAACACTTTTCTTTATTAAATAGTTTATTTTAATAGTATACTGTTTATTTGTAGATTCAATTAATTTTTGTTCTATAATTTATATTTATAAAAATCTTGTTTGAGTGTTAATGTGATTTACTACATTCATTTTTTTATTTTAAAATGTTTATTATCTTCAAATTTGACATAATATCTACATGGTTGAAAGAGCTGAAAATGGCGAAAATATCTCAAAGACATTTAAGTGTATATGTATTTTTATGTAATCTTTTCATGTGAAGAGAACCAGATCAAATGAATTTATGTCAAAATAATGATAAGTGAATATTTAAAATAGTCAAATTGATATCAGCATTTGATTAGAAGGAAAGAAATCAAGGTTTTCTAATACGCCTCAAATTCTCTTTTGATTTTAGGAATATTTTCATTACAAAAACTTACTCAAACAGTTTTTCGTTCACTTGTAAAGTTACATTGTTTGACTTGCGCGGCTACTGCTGCCTCCTATCAAGGAATTTTTCTTACTATTAACAAATTATTTTTTATTTTTGTTTTTTTTTTCCTCCGAAAAAATAACCAGTTTACTTTATTCGGTTGCCAAAATAATCTTAGTAGAATTAGTAGAATTGTTAGTAGAATTTTCAAATTTTCACTGAAAATTAAGTAAAATAAAATTCTTAATTTTACATGGTCAAATATCTATTGAAATCGAATTAGGAGTTCTGAAATATCTGCATAATGCCAATTCTATTTCTACAGGAATGATCGTGAGTCTCGATTTGAAAATATTGGAAGTACTTTCAGTGATGCGTTCATCATTATATGCGGAACATTTTTGGGACAAGGTATGAGCTAAAATCTTATATATATATATATATATATATATATATATATATATATATATATATATATATATATATATATATATATATATATATATATATATATATATATATATATATATATATATATATATATATATATATATATATATATATATATATATATATATATATATATATATATATATATATATATATATATATATATATATATATATATATATATATATATATATATATATATATATATATATATATATATATATATATATATATATATATATATATATATATATATATATATATATATATATATATATATATATATATATATATATATATATATATATATATATATATATATATATATATATATATATATATATATATATATATATATATATATATATATATATATATATATATATATATATATATATATATATATATATATATATATATATATATATATATATATATATATATATATATATATATATATATATATATATATATATAATATATATATACATATATATTATATATATATAATATATATATATATATATATATATATATATATATATATATATATATATATATATATATATATATATATATATATATATATATATATATATATATATATATATATATATATATATATATATATATATATATATATATATATATATATATATATATATATATATATATATAATTATATATATTATAATATTTATAAATTTATATATATACAAAATTTATAAATTTATATATAAATATTATAATATATATATATGTTATATATATATATATATATATATATATATATATATATATATATATATATATATATATATATATATATATATATATATATATATATATATATATATATATATATATATATATATATATATATATATATATATATATATATATATATATATATATATATATATATATATATATATATATATATATATATATATATATATATATATATATATATATATATATATATATATATATATATATATATATATATATATATATATATATATATATATATATATATATATATATATATATATATATATATATATATATATATATATATATATATATATATATATATATATATATATATATCAAATATTTAGAAGCGGAGTTTTAAAATTCATAAGCTTACCATATTTTTTTCAGACTAAATAGAGTAAATAAAATAAATTCAAAATGCAAAAAAAAAAAAAAAAAAAAAAAAAAAAAAAAAAAAAAAAAAAAAAAAAAATTTCATTTTCTTTCTTTTTAGAAAAATCTTGTAAGACTTTTTCTTCCTACATATTAATTTATTTAATGCTCAAAGAAGATTAAATTTAGCAAAGATGCCTCCTTCAATAATTACCGTCGTCTTCATATTTCATCTCTGAGTGTAAAATCTATTATCCGAAAGACCAAAAACTCTATTCTCCATTGATAGAATCTTTCTGCTATCTCTTCCTCATGCTCTTGCAAAAACAATGTCAAATCTCTACCATGCTTATTTTCATTCCATTCTTTTCTTATTCTTCTAACTACATTTCTGTAGTCTTACTTTCAAAGCTGAACTTTTCTGAATTTTGCTTCAAATTTAAATTAGTACCTACCTCTCCACCTCCCTCCAACTCATTTACTGCCTAAGATTGTAAACTTTTCTACTTGCATATAAAGGATACTTCTCTTTCTGAACTAAACTCAAAGAATGAGAACATACCCTCTTGACGATATTCCTCCTGTAATTGTTTAAATTCTCTAAGCTTGTCCCTCGAACTTTTACTCTATCCTGGTAAAGAAATTCGCCTTTGACTGTAGCTTGAATATTTTTATCCTTTTGGAATCGAGCAAACGTTCGATCTGTTTCACAAATGAGCAAATTCTCTCAATCCTATAATTATTAGGGTTTTATTGCTTTAACCTTCGTACTTTTCAAAGTTTTTGAATCTATCCTCATAAAAATATTCTACTGATAATATTATTTCTCTAATATCTGACTGTTGGTTTTCTGTCATATGGAAATTTGATGAATCTTTTTCTATAGCACAACAAATGAAGAAATATTCAGATAGAATATATCACAAAACTTCGACTTCAGAACATCTCACTTTCAGTATCGATCCTACTCTCTGTAACTTTCTTTTTGATTTCTTTTCTGGTCTCTCAATAGGAGCTGTTGTAAACGTCATGGATCTTTTAAATCAATCAATAGTGGTGTTCCTTAGGGTTCTCCCATCCCAAACTCTTTTTCCTTCATACATCTATTTAATTAATGATCTGTCTGCTACTTCAAAATCTATCCATTCCTATGATAACGGCTCTGACCTTATATTTTGAAAGGCGTTCCACGAATTTAAGAATAAATTATGCTAGAGGAAAAGATGGCCTTGGAGAAGTCTACCTTTGGTCTTTTCCGTATTTCTAACTGGGGCAGAGAAAAAATGATTATTTCAAATGCATAAACAATTTTGTTCTTTTAATTTTCTAATAGACAAATTTTAATACAACTTTACTATCCTCTATGAAACACAATCAAACTTTCCTCTATTATTAGTATTTTGATGTTTCTTTTTCTCGTAAACTTTCTTGTTAGAATCACATTCTATCTCTCGCTAAACAGACTTCTGAAGGGTTAGGTACTCTGAAGTGAACTTAGAACAAATTAATTCATCACTCTCCTCATAGCATTGCTATTAGAACAGACATTAATCTTTTCAGCTCTCTCGTCGCATACATCCTCCACTGAGCTCTATCAATTAGTCTCGCCTTTACATACTTTCTTATTTGTACTCCGTTGGACTCTTATCTCTGACTTAAAAGTTTGCTCATTCTTAAATGTATTCTTTAGGTCTGGTCACGAGAATACTTTCTTTCACTGTAAAATCTACTTTGATTTGTAACCATACACACCCAAAGTACTTAATCATATCGTCATTTAACATGAATATTGGAATAGTTTTTGTCTATCTCAGGTGAATTTATTTAGTCCTCTGACATTTTCTCATCAGAATATATATATATATATATATATATATATATATATATATATATATATATATATATATATATATAGTATATATATATATATATATATATATATATATATATATATATATATATATATATATATATATATATATATATATATATATATATATATATAGTATATATATATATATAGGTGTCATTAAAAAAAAATCTAGGCATGTCACTATAAACCTCTTTCACTTCATGTGGATCTTCTCATCTTTGCTACTCAGCTTTTTTTACAAAAATAAAATATTATCAGTGTTGGTAGTCCCAAAAATCCACATACCTTTCACTAATGTGTATGAGATGGTCGAACAAGACGAAGTTAAATGGTATTTACCAAGAAATTTAAAATTATATTCTGAAGTTAAGGTAAGATTGTCAATTAATAAGAATATATAATTAATACAAACATTTTGTTTTTTAATTTTATTTTTAAGATTTCATGTTTCTGCTAAATGGAAAAAAGTTTTGCTTCTAATTTATATATATATATAATATATATATATATATATATATATATATATATATATATATATATATATATATATATATATATATATATATATATATATATATATATATATATATATATATATATATATATATATATATATATATATATATATATATATATATATATATATATATATATATATATATATGTATATATATATATATATATATATATATATATATATATATATATATATATATTAGTGATGGCATCCGTATCCTAGGAGCATCCTCATCAAAATTAACATCCACATCCGCACTTTCGAAAATTCAATATCCGCATCCGCAAATGAGATAATCATATTTATATATATATATATATATATATATATATATATATATATATATATATATATATATATATATATATATATATATATATATATATATATATATATATATATATATATATATATATATATATATATATATATATATATATATATATATATATATATATATATATATATATATATATATATATATATATATATATATATATATATATATATATATATATATATATATATATATATATATATATATTATATATTCATTTTTCACTGATCAGACTGCTCCGCGAAATTCTACTTTTGGCAAAATATATTCTAAATCAATTGGAGCTGTTTTACATGTTCTTACACCAGAAAACATTGAAAAAGTGAAAAAGGGAAAATTGACGATGTTCTACCCAGATATCCTGTATCCTAATATAATAAATTCTTTAATCGGCAAGGTATATATATATATATATATATATATATATATATATATATATATATATATATATATATATATATATATATATATATATATATATATATATATATATATATATATATATATATATATATATATATATATATAATATAATATATTGTATATATATAGGAGTCTTCGAAACATTTCATAATACTTATAATTATCTTATAACTTTATTTAAATGAATCATCCTTACCCTACGCCCTTAAAATTAATTTCTTTTAGGATGACGCTTGTGTTTTCACTTTAATGAAGGAATCATTTTCGAATACTCCGCATTTTACACTGTATAGGAAGGGACTCAATTCTACAATTAAAAAAATGGTAGACAATGTGTAAGTGAATAAATTTTAACACACACACAAATATATATATATATATATATATATATATATATATATATATATATATATATATATATATATATATATATATATATATATATATATATATATATATATATATATTCCTCTGGAAGACAAAGGCAGGAGGCCTACCAATATCCACCAGAGTGGGGAACAGTCGGATCTAGTCACTAATAGATAAAGTGACCCAATACACGGCGTTTAAAAGTGTGCAAGTCAAAGAAAGTTGGGAAAACATATAAAGGAAGTGTATTCCAGACTTTACTAGCAGAGTACATGTAAGATTGAGCATAGCGGTTAAGTCTGGGGTCCGAGAGTTGGATAGAGAAAGGATGAGACTGTATAGAAAGTCGTGTCGCACGAGCTCTTCTCAAAGGAGGAGGTATCCAACGTGAAAGTTCAGAAGAGCAGTGTCCTTTGTAATAGCGATAGTATAGAGATAGTGACGCAACAATTCGACTGGCAGAAAAAATTGGAGAGAGTTAGTAAGAGAAGGAGAGGTGATGAGACGAAAAGCTCTAGACTCCACCTTCTTCAGAAGAGATCACGATAAAAAAAAAAAAAAACACCGAGAATATTGAGAACAAAAGAAGGTTTGAGTTGAGTGTTTTCGAATATGTCATTGCTGAGTGGAAGATTGTGTCGAGTAGAAAGATGTAGGAGTTGAATTTTTGAGGTATTGAAAACAACCATATTTTCTCTGCCCCAATTCGATATACAAGAAAGATCATAGGACAGATGATCCAAAGCCACCCTTCTTGAGTCCATCAACTGCTGTTGCGAGGAAGTCTTTCAAATTGAATGGAGTAATGAAGGGTGGAGTCATCGGCATAGGAGCGTATAGGAGACGAAATAATAGAGAGAAGGTCATTGATGAAAATTAGAAAAAGAGTTGGAGATAGGACAGATCCTTAAGGTACACCACTATTTATAGATTTATAGGAAGAAAGATGGCCGTCTACAACAACTGCTATAGAACAACCGGAAAGGAAATTAGAGAAAAGGTCACAGAGAGAAGGATAGGTTCCGAAACAGGGAAGTTTGGAAATCAAAGCTATATGTGACAGACTCTATCGAAGGCTTTCGATACGTCTAGCCCGACAGCAAAAGATTCACTGAAACCCCGAAGAGAGGAAGACTAAGAGTCAGAAAGTAGGGAAAGATTGAAAGTAGAAAATTCTTTACGAAAGCCATACTAGCGATCAGAGATAAAATTAGAAGAATTATGATGTTTCCAAATCTTCCTGTTAAGGATTGATTCGAAAAGTTTAGAAATATATATATATATATATATATATATATATATATATATATATATATATATATATATATATATATATATATATATATATATATATATATATATATATATATATATATATGTGTGTGTGTGTGTGTGTGTGTGTGTGTGTGTGTGTGTGTTCCTTTAAAAATCTGATTAGTAAATAAATATAAAATTATCAAATATTTTTATTTAACTTTGTCAGTCAATAATACAATCAGTTCATTCAGTTTGCTTGCATATTTTCAATTTACGTTAACAAAGTAATGAATAAAATTTTGTCAAATGAATTCTTTCTCATTATATATATATATATATATATATATATATATATATATATATATATATATATATATATATATATATATATATATATATATATATATATATATATATATATATATATATATATATATATATATATATATATATATATATATATATCTATACAGAATTACAAGTTTATTGGAATCTGGAATAGCTGATCGTCTCCTTATGAACAACGCGAGACCCTCAATTTTTCATTGTTTTTCTGAAGCTGGCAAAACACGAAGTTCTTTGAGGAAGCTCGAAATCGTCGATTTTTATGGGATTTTTGGTATTTTGCTTATAGGTAAGTCTTTCGTTGAATAAATATTTTTAAATATTTATTTATTTTCATAAAATTTTCATATTTGAATTAGAATTTTAGTTTGAATTTTAAGAGACGGTGAAAATCAATCTCTGGTTTTCCAATTCGCGTACCACATTCACTTTTTTTCATTTTTATATTACTGACAAATACGTTCCGGCATTTATATTAAGAGAATTTGGCTTTTAATTTTTACTCCAACATTAAAAAATTTTAAGCTTATTTCTTACTTGAGAGATTTAAATTTTTTTTAATGCATTCTCTGATTCTTTACTAATATATATATATATATATATATATATATATATATATATATATATATATATATATATATATATATATATATATATATATATATATATATATATATATATATATATATCGTAATGCTCTATTTTATGATTTAAATAAACATTGCTAATATTTGTAATTTTGACTTTGATTTTAGGATACGTTTTATCAGCCATCGCTTTTCTTCTCGAATTAATAACTTGGAAATTAAGGAAAAAGGAATAAGATTTTCAATGGCATTCACAAAGCAATTTATTAGATAAAGGTTTTAAATAACTTAATTCTGCGTTCAAAAATTTAGGTTAGGTTAGGTGTGAAATTTAAGCTAAAAAAAAAAATAAAAAAAAAATTAAGAAGAAATGAAGATTATTTCAAGTTCTTCTTTAATTAGATTAGACTCTATATTTAAAATTATCTAATTATCACTGTATTAATAAAACTTATTTTGTTGGATGCTTACAAGTATATTTTATCAGTTTCTTTCTTTTTTTTTCAAAAACTACTGAAAACTTGTTGTAGATTTATTTTAATTCAGTTTTAGATTCATAACTTTTATTATTTTTTTGAACAATAAAACACTAAATAATATATATATATATATATATATATATATATATATATATATATATATATATATATATA
>SEYY01023430.1:0-33338 GCA_009176605.1 Armadillidium nasatum
ATACAGTGCCTTTGCAATACTGCTACTCCCCTCTTTTAGAATTCTAACCATATACACCATCCGGACCCATTGCCTTATTTGGGTCAATATGTTCTATTAAAGATTTAATTTCATTTAACTCAATCTGAAATGCTGTTCACCTATTCATTGCATGTATACTAGAGCTATTAGTCTCTAAACTGCTATCCAACCTTTCCTCAGTAAACACTGATGCAAAATAAGCATTGAAAATATTAACCAATTCCTTATCTGAATTTTTCTAAATTTCCATCAATTTTGATTGGGTCAATTTTCTTATCCTTGCTTTTAAATTTATAAAAGCTAAAACACTTTTTTAGGTCTTTATTACTGTTCCTTGCCAAATTAATTTTTGCCATTCTCTTTGCTCTTCTTATTGAGTGGTTAAGTTCATTCCTAATTCTCTTATAATGTTCCAAATCTTCCCCCCTGCTCATACCTTTGAATATTTTAAAAAATCTATATTTTTCACTGATTTTCTCTTTTATCTCTCTACTCCACCAATTAGGTTTTCTATTTGCCACCCTAATAGGTTTATCTTTAAAACACACAGACTGAATGTTAGCCAATATTTGCTTGAAGTATTCCCACATGATGAAACAATTTTGACCATTAAACTCCTTATCCCAGTCAATTTCATTGAGCATTGCTCGGAATTTGCTAAAATCTCCATTTCTGAAATCTAATATCTTTTCCCTATTGACTTGCAATTTGGGCCCAGACCTCATATTCCAGTTAAATCTAATAATATAATGATCACTAGCTCCTAAAGTCTCCCCACTTCGATATCATTCACCATATTTTTATCATTTGTTAAATCTAACAATGCTGAATGCCTTGTCGTTTCTTGGATCATCTGACTCAAAAAGTTGTATAGAATACAATTTACAAATACTGAACTTCTATTAATTATACTACTCAAAGTATTCCACTCAATGTCTGGAAAATTAAAATCGCCCATAATGACCACCCCTTTTACATTATTTTCACACGCTACCTTGATTTCCTTCACCATTTCTTCATCTAATACTTGATTCTGATCAGGAGCTCTATAAAATGCTCCTATCCTGTATGATTTATTATAAATAAGAATAACCCACAGAGATTCCATATCCTGATTTGTTTTAATGTCAGCTATTAACACTGATTCAATATTTCCTTTAACATAGTGCTACACCTCCACCATTCCTTCCTCTACGTTGGTATAGGTAAAATGAGTATCCGTCTATTTCATATTCCTGTAGGGAGTCTCCGTAAAATGCCTCATTAACCCATGCTTCAGTAATGCAAATAATGTCGAGATTCTCCTCTATAATATAACCTAAGACTCTGAGCATTTGTGTAAAAACATTTCATACTAAACATGTCCTTATATGTATCCTTTTCATCTTGATTTCTAGTAATGTCTTTATTTTTATTAATAGGCCCATATTGTAAAGCACCTCTATTTTTATTCATACCACCATTCAACATCTCTCCAGCCTGTTACTTAGAAGCTGCACACCCTCTTGACTAAGGTGAACTCCATCTCTTGCAAACAGATTCTTGGCCTGGAAATCTTCCCAGTGATCCAAAAATCCAATACTCTCTGAAAGACATAAATTCCTAATCCTTTCATTTACACCAAAGGCCCTACTTTCCCATTCTAGCCCTGCTCCCAACCTAGGTAATATACCTGACACTATGCATTTCCTACCACTTACTTTCAGTCTTTCAATCAAATTCCTATAGCTTGCTATCAGTTCCTCTGACCTTCTATAACCTATATCATTTGTTCCAACATGTACAATCACTCTTGCATTCACATTCGTATCTGCAATCTCCCTATCTATTCTGTCCACAATATCATTTACTCATGCACCTGGATAACGTACTTGCATTCGTTTCCTTTTATCTGTATTTCTAAAAGTCCTATCTAAATACTGTATCTGAGAGTCACCAATCAGTAATGCCTCAGTCTTCCTCTTGGGAAACCTGACATCACAACTGGCCACTTCAGATTCTTCCCCATCAGAAAGACAGCTAAACCTGTTTCTGCAGGTCACAGGTCTAGTGTCCCTCATGATCCTAATTTTATTACTCCTATTCTCTACAACACCATCTATCTGCAGTCCTATCTGCCTCTATAGCCCTCCCCCTCTCAAATTCCTGCCTAGGTGAGTCACTAGGTCTACTTACCCCCATTACCTTACCATTAGCCTGCCCCCTCTCCACTTCTTGCCTACATGAGCCCTAGTCTCAACTGAGTCACTACTAACCACCTTCTTCCTAACACTTCCCTCCCTTCTCAACTCAGATACCCATTTGCTAAGCCTACCTACTTCTAGTTGCAAAGACTCAGACCTTTCATTCTTTTTTTATCTCATCCAAATCCTCACTTATCCTTTCAATCTCCTTTCTTATCAACACATGCTCAGCTTTTAAGATACAAACAGTACACTCACCAACATGTTCTCTTCTCACAGTCCCATGCTTCAGTAATAATATCGAGATTCTCCTCTATAATATAGCTAGTCAACTCATTTTTTGTTTCTAAGGCTCTGAGCATTTGTGTAAAAACATTTCATACTAAACATGTCCTTAAATGTATCCTTTCCATCTTGATTTCTAGTAATGTCTCTATTTCTATTAATAGACTCATATGAAAAGCACCTATTTTTATTCATATCACCATCAATCCCACCATCAGTATTAAAATCACTATCTCCACAACTAGCAGTGCCAATGCCACATTACACATACATACTCAAATTATTATACTATGCTATTGAAGTTTTACTATTTTGTTACAAGGCCTAACTTTAATTAAGAACTCTAAGCAACAATGTAACCTTCTCAAATATCCTAAATGAAACAACCACAATAACTACCTTAGGCCCACTTTAGCCTAGGGTTTTGAAAATATACCCTGGTTCTATTAGAAAACCTAATCTGAACAACTGGGTAGGTCCACTGCCAGCCAGACAGTCCAATTAAAATATTTGAATTTAACCAGAAATTAAATAATCTTAACTAGAAATTAACCAACTTTACAAAAATCAAAACAAAAGTATACTTAGGCTGAATATATTAAATTCTTGATAAAAACCTAAGGATTAGGCTCACCCTAGCCTTTAGTTATTTACCTAATTCTAAGAGCTTCAAGAAATCACACCTTAATATTAAATTAATGAACACCACTATTAATATTACAAAAAAAAAAAAAAAAAAATCACCTAAAAATATAAAATAACTTGTAAGTATAAAATAACCAAAAATAAACGATTTGTACAAGTAAAATAAAGAGAGCACTTTAAACACAACCTACTCTGGTGAAAGTATATATATATATATATATATATATATATATATATATATATATATATATATATATATATATATATATATATATATATATATATATATATATATATATATATATATATATATATATATATATATATTATATATATATATATATATATATATATATATATATATATATAATATTATATAATAAATTTAATATATTTAACTGTAAAAATTTAATTAATATTGTGACATTAAAATTTACTTGGTTTATTTAAATGAATATACATATTTAAAAGCGCAAAAGTGCGCACGCGCATTAGTAGTAAAAATTACATAACAGTCGTACATTTTAAAAACAGTATTGTTCTTGATTTTGTACTGAAAGCTTCTATTGAAAATTGTGATACTTTAAAAAGTTTAAACTATTGAAACTAATTGTGTCTAGTTAAGTTAATATTGTTTATTATTGGTCATCATTAATAAAATAATATTCCAAGATTCATTTCTTAATGAAACTATAAAAATTTAATAAAAAAGTTAAAAGTAGACCTTATTTTAGCCTAAACTAGGTTTTGATAATCTAGCGCTAGAGAGTTAAACTTAGGGTAGGTGATTTAGGGTCTTAAACTTTAGCAACATTTAATAATTAAGAGAATTTAACTAAAGGTAAGAATTTAATTAAATTTAACATTAGTAATATAAAATTCTTACAAAAATTAAGAAATGAATATTGACTACTTGAAACTATTAATGGTTAAACTAGGCCCTAGGCTTGTGGCCTACATAATCTAAGCCTAGCCTAGACTTACTTTGGAATTTTATACTAAAGCTTGGTATTGCCTTGCTTAAACTGTGATTTAAACTATTAATAGTCTAAGCTTATTTTTAAAACAAGCTTAGCCTAAATTAGAATACTTAGTATAATCTAACCTAGGTCCTTTATTATTATAAGACTGTAAATAGGCCTAACTCACATTAATATAACCTAACTTGTCATTATAGTTATGGGCCTAAACCTAAGTAACATAGGTCTATGAAAAACTTAAGCCTTGAAATACAATGGCTGGTAGTGATGATACTGATACATCCAGTAAATATAAATCTCAAATTTCCACCATTTCTAGGAAAAGAGGATATAATAAAAGGACTATTACTATAGTTTTAAATAAATTAAATGAGTTTAAGGCTCAAGGTAAATTAACTTCTTCATTTTTTAAAGTTCAGTATGAAAAGATTTTAAAAGAAGTTGACCTTATTAAAATACATGATAGTGAAATATTAAATATTTTAGAGGATGAAAAGGTTGAAGAAATTGATTTTGATTTTTTTACAAAAGAAATTGAATCTCAAGTTGAGTATCATTTTTCTTTGGAATTGTCTTTAGATGATTTTAGAGAATTTATTGAGGCTTCCTCAGCTGATAAACCTAACCTAAATAATGATAGCCTAAATTCAACAAATCAGTTTTTACAATCTTTAAATAATTTACATATTAATGAACCTAAGCCTCCACCCTTAGAATGTGACTCTTTTGAAGGTTCAAGTAAAGATAAATTTGAATTTCATACATTTTTGACACAATTTAATACTATTATAGATTCTAAAGCTTATTCGAATAGTGTAAAGTTGTCATATCTGCATACATATTTAAAAGGGTATGCTCGTAAATTAATAAGTCATCTTTCAATAAAAGATGAAAACTATCCAATAGCTATTGACTTATTGAAAGAACAATTTTTAGATGTACCTTATATTATTGATGAAATTTATAAAAAGTTAATAAACAGTAGACCTCCTCAAGGATATGATCCAGACTTTATTGGATTGAAATCGTATATTAATGACATTCGAACATTTGTTTATGATTTAAAAACTTATAATATTGAATTTATGATTGAAGGGTCTGCTGGAAATTCCCTTTTAAGTCACATAGTTTTTAATAAATTACCAATAGTTTTTAAAAAGGAAATGATTCACAAAGTTGGTAATAATTATCCTTCTCTTAATGATTTGTTTTCCAATTATATAGAAGTTGTGAGAACTCTTACTAAAGTTTCTTCACAAAAGCATGAAAAACCAAAATCCAGCTTTAAAAGTAATAATAAACAAACTGTCTCAGAAAACAGTACACTTCAGAATTTTAAAACTGAATCTTCTCAGATAAATGATAGCACTGCTTCTTCTAGTCATGCTAATAAAGCCAATGTGAATCATATTAATAAAAAGGCTAATATAAAACCTTGCAAATTTTGCCAGACATCTGGTCATTCGATGTTCATGTGTAATAAATATATTACACTTGAGCAAAGACAAAAAAGGGCTAAAGAATTAAATTTATGCCCTCTATGTTCTGGTGTTGGTCATTGTGAAAACAGTTGCTTTGGTAAAAATGATAAGTTGAAATATACCTGCTTTCAGTGTAATTCTCGTAGACACATAGCTGCCTTTTGTGATCAAGCCAACAATAAAGATAAAGATAAAGATTTAGTAAATTGTCTATGCATTAGCTTTAATCAGAGATCTGACAATGTATATTTACTCCCAACTTTAACTTTAGAAGTCATACGAGGCAACAAGGTAAAGACAGTTCGCTGTTTAGTAGATTCAGGTTCACAAAGATCATACATTTGTGAGAATATAGCTAAGCAGTTGTGTACTAATTATAATGACCTAAAGGATATTAACTTTGACATCCAGACATTTATAGGAATTGGTCAGAGAAACTTTAAACAAATTACTTTAGGTTTAAAACTGGAAAATCAAAATATTATTACTATGCCTTTATTGGTAGATAAAGATCTTAAACTAAAGTATGAAGTAAATGGTTTAGAATGTGCTTTAGATAATTTAAAGAAAAGATATAATTTAGCAGATTCCTCATTTTATAATGGCTTAAATAAATCTGTTTTTGAAATTGATGCATTACTGGGTGTAGATGTCTTACAGTTTCTTCCCTCTTTTGAATTAACTACTTGTATGAATGGTAGTTGTTTTTTAATAAATAAGAAAATCTTACCTTTTGGAAATATTGAACATTTTTTAAATACAGATCAGTTATCTAATTTATATAAACAAAATAATAGTAAATGTAAAAGTCCATGTGACAATGATGTAAATAATATTAATAGTACTTGTATTAATGAAACTATTATTAATTCAATAATTTCACCTTTAAAAACTTATTTTAATCCAATAGAGAAAATATTAACTGATACAGATGTTGATAATGGCCTGGAAAATCTATTCTCTTTTGAATCTATGGGCATATCATCATCAGACCAGGATATGACAGATTATGATGTTGATATGGTAAAGAAATTTAAAGAAAATATTGAATTTAAAGATGGTAAATACTATGTTAAATTACCATGGATAGAAGATAAAATTAATTTAGTGCCTTCAAACTTTAGAGTAGCACTTGCTGTTTTAAATAAAGTAACTACCTACCTTAAAAATAATAACTTAATGAAATCATATGATGATGTCTTTCAAAAACAATTAAATGAGGATATATTAGAGCAAATTTCTGTAAAACCTCACCAAATAAATGATTATGTATATATGTTCCTCACCGCCCTGTGATCAGAAGTGATCCACAGGTAACAACAAAAATTCGTCCTGTACTGAACTGTTCTTTAAAAGTGAATAAATTATCCCCATCTCTTAATGAAGCTTCATATACTGGTTTAGATTTGATGACTTCACTTTTAAAACTTTTATTTATCTTTAGGAACTAACAACTATGTAGTACTGAGTGATGTGAAACAGGCTTTTCTAATGATAAGGTTGAGGGATGAGTTTGATAAAAACAAATTTTGCTTACTATGGGAAAAAGATGGTCAACTTGTCACATATAGGTATAAAACTATAGTCTTTGGATATACCACCTCACCCTTTATCCTTCATTATGTGATGGCACATCATGCAGCAAAATTTCCTAATGATAAATGTACTCAAATCTTAAGCTCTAATTTTTATTGTGATAATTTGATCTTTACTGGTAATGATGTCAGTGAGTTAACATCTTTGTATAAATTGACATATGATAGAATGGCTATGGGGGGATTTATTTTGAGGTCATGGAATTCAAACAGTTCAGAACTCAGAAATGTCATGCAGCAGGATGATAGACTAATAGGAACATAGTAATAGCTTAGAAAAAATTTTAGGATATAGATTTAATACAGTTAACGATACTATTTCATTAGCAAAGGTAGATTTTGATTCTTCTGCAAACTCAAAGCGCCTTATCTTATCTGAGACTTCCAGACAGTTTGATCCATTAGGATTGGCTCTTCCTGTTACCATTAGAGGCAAATTATTAATAAGATCTATATGGGAGCAAAAATTTGGATGGGATGATGTGCTACCTATAGAAGTGATCAATGAGTGGCAGAAATTAGAGAGAGATTTAAAAAGATTGCATGAAATAGAATTTCCTAGACAAGTACTTAATGAAAAATGTTCGTATGCTATGCATATATTTAGTGATAGTAGTAAATCAGCTTATGGTTTTACTGCTTATTCTTGCAATGATAATAATGAAGGTCATTTGTTATACTCAAAAGCTAAAGTGTCACCAGTAAATACTAAAAGACAGTACAGTATTCCAACCTTAGAATTTATGGGAGTTCTGTTGGCTCTCAAATGTTTAGATGCCATATTGAGTGCTTATAATAATATTCATTTTAAGTTTATAAATTTATGTGTGGATTCACAAGTAGTTTTAAATTGGATGTTAACCAAAGAAACAAAATTGAAATCCAAATATATTAAAAACAGGCTGAAAGATTTTAACTTATTGATTAATCATTTAAGAGAAACATATGAAATAAGTTTTCATTATTCATATGTGAATACTAAATTTAATTTAGCAGATCTGGTCAGTCGTGGTATTAATTATAAAAAATTTAGTGAAGTAATGGATACTTGGTTACATGGTCCAGAATTTCTTACCAATGACCTTAGTAAATGGCCTCAGTATCCACTTTTAAGTGTATCACCCGATATTAAACATTTAACTATTGTAAATGTTAATACTACTGTAAATGAACAACCTATTCCTATTTTTGATATTACCAAATTTTCATCCTATCAAAAGGTAATTAATATTACCTCTTATGTGTTTAAACCATTTTGTATAAAAACTCAGTGTAATCCAAATATCAAGTCCTTGCATTATTGGATCAAACAAATGCAATCTTGTCATTTCTCCACAGAAATTGAATATTTAAGTTCTAAAGTAAAGTCAAATAATATCCCTGTTTTAGTATTGAATTTAAATTTATTTCTTGATGAAAATAATATTCTAAGAACAAAAGGAAGAATATCAAAATGTTTATATTTTGACTACAATGTCCATAATCCAATCCTTTTGTCAAAGTTTCACCATTTTACAAAACTTTTTATAATGCATTGCCATAGTAGAGTACAGCACTTGGGTTTAAGTTCTACTTTGAATTATATAAGATCTCAAGGATTTTGGATACCTCAGTCAAGATCTGTAATAAAAAATGTGATTAATCATTGCATCTTGTGCAAAAAAATTAATATTTTTGCTTTTAAGTACCCAAAGTATTCTAGCATACCTAAACATCACTTAAAATTAATCACACCTTTTCAACATACAGGTATAGATTATTCAGGTAATGTATGGGTCAGAGATCCTGTGACAAATACAAGTAATAAAATGTTCATATTAATATTCACCTGCTTGAATATAAGGGCAATCCATTTAGAGTTGTTACCAGATATGTCAGTTACTAATTTTTTATATGCCTTTCAACGTTTTTGTAATTATTACAACATTCCTCACTACTTGTATAGTGACAATGCTAAAACATTTTCTAAAAGTACTGATATTTTAAATAAAGCTTTAACATCAAGTGAATTTAGTGCTGAACTTTCTAAATTTAATATCAAACACATTAAAATTCCTTTGTTTAGTGCTTTCATTGGTGCAATGTGGGAAAGAATGATCAAGGTAGTCAAGAGCTGTATGTATAAAGTTATAGGTCGTTCTAAGTTAACATATTTTGAGCTACTTACAAATCTTTCAAATATTCAGAATGCTATTAATAGCCGACCACTTACATATGTCTCAAACTCTGACAACTTACAACCCATAACACCTAATTCTTTCTTAAAGTTGCATTGTAACACTTCTCTTATACTCAAAGAGGAATATGATGATACTTGGGTTGATAGTCATAGTCAAGCTAGGGTTCAACAAACTTTAGAACAAAATGAGAAAGAACATCTTAGAAAATTTCCGAAAACTCTGGTTTGAAAGTTATCTTTTAAGCCTTAGGGAGCATAGCAGAGATCTGTATCAAATCTCTTGGGAAAATAAAATCAAAGTAGGTGATGTGGTTTTGATAAGATCTCCAGTGAAACCTAGACCTTTTTGGCTCCTTGGAAAGGTTTTGGAAGTGGTTATTGGCTATGACAATAAAATTCGCTCTGTAAAACTGAGGCAAGGTAATGGTCAAATAGCATACCACTCAATAGTAAATTTGTACCCTCTTGAATTATCTATTACTCATAGTGAAAATGCACCAATTGAAGACAATTCACCGAACAATGACATAGATAATATAGACCCTATCAAAGACCAAGATAATAATACTTCAGTTGTAACCAAACCTAAACGTAAAGCAGCTGAAAAGTGTAGAAAATTCATCAAAGATTATAGTGAAGACTTTGATGAATAAAACCAAATTAAATAACATGTGAATTAAATACATTTTTTGTGAAACCAACTAATTAATTTGTGAATTTAACATTTCCATGAAAGTAAGTTGATTGTATTTGTTTCACAAATACAATAATTTTATGGGAGTGTAAAATAATTTATAAAACAATAAAATTAAAACTATTAATAGTAAAATATTTATAAAATTTTAATATATTTAACTGTAAAAATTTAATTAATATTGTGACATTAAAATTTACTTGGTTTATTTAAATGAATATACATATTTAAAAGCGCAAAAGTGCGCACGCGCATTAGTAGTAAAAATTACATAACAGTCGTACATTTTAAAAACAGTATTTGTTCTTGATTTTGTACTGAAAAGCTTCTATTGAAATTGTGATACTTTAAAAAGTTTAAACTATTGAAACTAATTGTGTCTAGTTAAGTTAATATTGTTTATTATTGGTCATCATTAATAAAATAATATTCCAAGATTCATTTCTTAATGAAACTATAAAATTTAATAGAAAAAGTTAATAGTAGACCTTATTTTAGCCTAAACTAGGTTTTGATAATCTAGCGCTGGAGAGTTAAACTTAGGGTGGGTAATTTAGGGTCTTAAACTTTAGCAACATTTAATAATTAAGAGAATTAAAGATAAAAGGTAAGAATTTAATTAAATTTAACATTAGCAATATAAAATAATATATAATATATATATATATATATATATATATATATATATATATATATATATATATATATATATATATATATATATATATATATATATATATATATTATATATATATATTATATTGACAAGGTGTGCATTAATTCTTCAATTCTTCCAGAAGTATTTTTATATTTTTATTGGAACATTTCCCAAGTATCCACTTGGGCTAATCCAATTAAAACAAGTTATCATATATGAAATAAACATAGAGCTACAAGAAGTTTAAAAAAAGATCTTAAGCACTGAATTTCAAGATCCCTTTTTCGTGAACAGACCAAATCCTCAAACCTCCAAGTAAGTGACACATTTGTGTTAATATTTCCTGTTTTATAGTGATTAGCTTATAATATCATAAAGAGTAGGAAATATTTTACATTCATTGTTCCTATTACAAGGAACCGGTTAAGGAGCATAACTAGAACAACTTCAGAACTCAGAAAAATCACAGTTAAGAAAAATCTATCATTTTTATGTGACCAACTATGCAATAATCATTTTCCTTACATTAGGCATTTCTCATTTTTATTTCATATTAATTTCAATGCTTTTGTATTTATCTTTATGCATAATTATTTTGGTAACCAGTGCAATTGTCTTTATTTTATTTACTAATTTTTGCACCTCACCCTTATGCATTCATTTTAGTATTAGTTATTCCATCTGGCATGAGTGGTAGTTGATGGAGAGAGTGAGATTTATGGTGGGGTAACTAAACATCCTTGACTCTTTTATGTGAAATGGCTCACGAACTGAACCTTTTAAATGTTCAAACCATTATTATTGAAAAGAAGTTACAATATTATTTCTCTTCCACAGTAAAATCAAAAGTTGATAAATAAATCGGAAAAAGATTAATAAAAAGATCAATAAAAAGTAATACTGATTATAAAATCTTTTAAGAAGAACCTTTGAAAGGAGTTTGAACTCATGTCCCAAAATATTGGGTAAGTATTAACATAATAATAAGTAATAATTTGATTTTTAAATAATTATAAGAGCTTATTAATTAAATATATGTAAATTAAAGATATTTAACTTGCATTAGAAATGACTAAATTTTTAGTAAACATAAATAAGGAAGTGTGTATAGGAATAATAATTAATTTTTTGAGTTTGTTTTATTTTTTTAAAGGACCCACCCTGGGAGCTAAAAATCAATTGGTTTCTTGAAATTCATCCTTGGAGGAGATTGCCCATACAATTTTCCATTCTGAAATCAACTAAATTGTAATTGCCTATAGTAGTGTTTACTAGACTGCCTTCTGTATAAAACTAATAAATTTTGAAATTATGACCTTAACATTGTTTCCTTTAGTGTAACATCATTAAAACTGAAAAAGATACTTTTCCATTGTTCATCAAAAACTGGCTTTACCCTTATTGTTGGTGGTGACTAAATTATCCCTTTTTAAATTATCACACTGTCAGACTTTAAAAACATTGAAATAAACAAATTTATTTCTACCAATTGAGTGGTTCCTTTTTATATTTTGAGTTAATAATAGGGGTAATTTTTCTTAGCTTAATTATTATTTTGCACTTTTTTATTAAAAAAAAAGTGTATTTGTTAAATCCTAATTTATTACTGAAAATTTGATTAATCTAAGACTTAATATTTTTTTGAGAATTATACTATTGTGGGTATTATTTATTAAATTTCCATCAATTTTGAGAACTGATTTGTTGTTTCAATTTTTTTAATAATTATATTTAACATTTTGGTTATAAGTTATCAGGAGCTTTAATTGATTTTTATATTTCTTTATTATCTTGCATATTTTTTAATAGGGAATAGGTAATGGTTAAAAATTCTTTTCATAACATTTAATTATATATTAGGGTAGATAGATGAGACCTCTTATAGAGTGATAGGAGAATATATTGTATAAATGTATATTTTATGCCTATATATAAAAAGTAAAACTTTAATATATTATTTTACTATATTATATTCCATTATTAATCCCATTATTATTTTGGTAAGTGTGCATTGAGTAAGAATCATTTGAACTTGTCAAGGTTGAATCATTAAGCTGGTAAGTAGCAAGTTCAATGTGTCACATTCTTTGGGATTGCATAGTAATTATTTTAATTAAATTCCTGGCAGCATTGCGAGTGTCCTTCAGGAGGAATCATTCTAGAGTGAAGTCTATGAAGTCAGTTCTAGGGACACCTATTCAGAGTCCAATAGAACAGCTTCATCAGGTGGCATTCTCTGCCTGGAAGATTTGGTTGAGGTGAGTTGTCACTCATGTAGTGTATTTACATTACATAAATTGATAGCAGAGCGTCGTTTACCTCGGAGGTGGGCTTGGTCTGTTGCTGGGTGTTCTATCACCCTTTTCTTGATATTCGGGAGATAAATCATACAATTCTAAGACCCCTGTTTCAGAGGCAAATCCTTTTTTAAGTCCTCTTATTGGTCAGGAACAAAATACTCAATTTATGGCTGGCTTGAATTCCAGTGCTAATGACACACATGCATTAGATGCATGCGCTGCTTCATCAGAATTTCAACTTGATTCAATTAATGACAACCTTGGTACAGGCACTCTCCATTGAAAGAAAACCCAAAGTCATTCTACCAGTGAAGTTTAGTTTGGGGGCAGGAGAGACCTTATTGCAATTCATAGCGAAGTTTGAAAATTATTGTGAAGCTCTGTACTCTGAAGGAAGAGCTCAATTGTTAGGAGAACATATAGAAGAAGCAACCTAGGAGGTTTATAAAATCATACTGGATACCTCATTGAAGTATCAGGATGTAAAAAGAGATGCTGCAGTGGTATAGAGAGGAGTTAGAGAAGGAGTTAAGATACAGAAAATTTTACAGATGCGAATTTGAAAGAAACTATTCCATTGTTTGCCTTACGTCTAGTGGGTCTGACTTTTAATAGTGGAAAGCAGTTTCCGGAGTCAAACCCCAGTAGAAAAGGATTTTACAAAGATGTGATTGACCAATTTAATCAGATCAACCCTACTTCCACACAGTCATGTGAAATGACATCACAGATTTGTTATTGTCAACAGTAATGACTTTTGATATCATTGACTAATGATATTGCCCTTTGCTGTTGCGCTAGACATATCAAAAGCTTTCAATAGAGTCTGGCACAAAGCTTTGATTTCCAAACTTCCCTCTTTCGGAATCTATCCTTTTCTCTGTGATCTTCTCTCTGATTTCCTTTTCAGTCGTTCTATAGCAGCTGTTGTAGACAGCCATCCTTCTTCCTTTAAATCTATTACTAGTGGTGTTCCTCAAGGGTCTGTCCTATGCCTAACACTTCCTGCTTTTCATTAATGACCTTCTCTCTGTTACTTCATCTCCTATCCACTCCTATGCTGATGACTCCATTTATTACTCTTTTCAATATGAAAGGTGCCCCTCCCAATGACAGTTAATAGATGCAAGGAAGGTAGCCTTGGAGCAGCTAACCTTTGATCTATCTCGCATTTCAAATTGGGGCAGAGAGAACATGGTTGTTTTCAGTGCCACCAAAACTCAATTCCTCCATCTCTCTACTCAACAATCTTCCACACAACTATGATATCTTCTTCGAAAACACGCAACTGAAGCCTACATCTTCTTAATATTCTCTGTGTTTCTTTTTCTTGTGATCTTTCTTGGAAAGATCACATTATTTCTCTTTCTAAACAAGCTTCTAAGAGGTTAGGTGTTCTGAGGCGCTTTCAATATTTCTTCAATCCACCCCAGTTGCTTGCTCTATGTAGGGATGTTGTTTGCCCCTGTAAGGAGTATGCCTCATACATCTGGGGTGGTTCCACTCATACAGCTTTCCTTGAGAAGGTTGAGTCTAGGGCTTTTTGTCTTATAAACTCTTCTGCTCTTACTAATTCTCTCCAGTCTCTTTCTGCCCATTGAACAGTTGCTTCACTCTCTCTATACTATTGCTACTACAACAATGAACACTGCTCATCTGAACTCTCCCATTGAGAAGGGCTCATGCCACACGCCTTTTTACTCACTCATCTTTTCTGTGTCCAACTCTCTTACCCCAGACTTAACCATTATGCTATATCTTACATGTACTCTGCTGGTTAAGTCTGGAAAATACTCCCTTCATCTATTTTTCTAACGTCCTATGACTTACCTTCAAATGTCGTGTATCAGGTCATGTTGGCTTTTAATTTGACCAGGTTTCCGTCTTTCCCCCTGACTATGGTGGAGATTTTGGTAGGCCACTGGCTTTGCCCACCAGAGGTGAGATAAAAAAAAAAAAGTTTGTCAACAAGAATAAGGGAGTGTTTGGCGAGGATAAGAACTAGCATGCCTAATACAGTGGACCAACCATCCTCAAAGAAATCCACCTCAGCAGATTAGTAATACATTTCCAAATAATGAGAGACCAAGAGGAGCATCAACATGGTTCCATGGACAATTGAATCATGCTTCCAAAGCAATCAAAGACAATCTTGCTCATATTGTAGAAAGCAAGACCATTATGCTGAAATTGCGGAAAACGAGGTCATCAGTATGATGATTGTTACATGGCTCAAAATAGGTGACTTCACTGTTGGAGGTTGGACATTTAGTGGAAAATTGTCCAGTAAGAAATAATGATATATTGAAGTTCCCTTGTGCGATGAAGATCAGCTAGGAAAGGATTGCACAAGAGGCCAGGGAAACCGTTAAGCTCCAACAGTGAAGACCTCCTGTTGGAGAATGAGGCCCCTGATCCTGGAGGAAGAAAGAATCAAAGAAGAAAATGAAGAAACAGGATATAGGAAGTCGTTAGAAGACACTCAGGGAAAGCATTGAATGTAAGTACCCAAACCATCATCAAAGTGCAGAGAAAGAGGAAAGCAGTTTCAATAATAATGTTAATGTTCCAAAATAGGGATCCAATTATAAATCAAAAACATTATAAATCTCTCTGCCTGTTTTACAATCCTTCAACCCTCTCGATAGGAAGACTAAAGACTCGACAATCAACAGCACTTCCTTCACTCTTATTTTAGTTACACAACAAGATAAGGCAGATACTCAGGTCTGGCTTAGGATCCTCATGTTGCAAGCTTCTCCACCCTTAACATGGCCTGGGTGAATCAAAGAAGAATTGCCAATGAAACCTCCAATATCTATGACTTAATACTCGTGACTCTACAGATGGCTTTACATGAATCAGAACAGTTAAAAAAAAAAACAAACTACAGGAAAATGTAGGTTACCATCTACTAAATGAAAATACACCCCACTAATATATATATTTTTACTGGAATATAAATACAGATTTGAAAAACCAGTTACTAATAGAAAAAAATGTATGGACCAGAATTATGACCACAACCAAACTATTAGTTATATATAAATATAAAATATAAATTTTTGTATGCTCCAATGACTTACAATGAAATATTCCAATTGCATACACAGATATAAATATCTGTGTAGTGCTCAATTATACAAATTTTTATATACACACAAATATAAATATTTGATCAATAATTGCAACCTCATACACGAATGACTATGTATGGTGCAACTAATGAATCCTTACTAACAAAATAATCTAATTGCATACACAGATATTAATATCTGTGTAGTGCTCAGTTATACAAATTTTGATATCATACACAAACATAAGTATTTGATCAATAATTGCATTCACAGATATAAATATCTGTGAAGTGCTCAATTATAAAAATTTTGATATCATTCACAAATATAAATATTTTTTATCAATAATTGCAACCTCATACACGTATGGTGCAACTAATGAATACCTATTCACAATATATGAAAATATGAATTAATGAGAATGATACCACATACACAAATATGAATATTTGTGTAGGTTCTTAATTACATAAACTACAGGTTATTTAGGAATGAGTGGTATGTGTACTTAACTGGTAATTCGCCAGAGGAGATCGTTTGTTTCGCTTGCCTGCAGAATTGTGATTCATCTTAAATATATGGCACAGCTTAAACAAATAATTGTGTAATTTAGGGTCAGCAATTATCCCACACTACTCATCTGCCCTTAACATCAATTAGATCACCAATCCAATACGAGCTCCAAATTTGCAACTGACTCCAAAATTAGTACCTAAAAGGGCATGGTTATCAAGTTAAATCAATCTAAGCATTAACCCATCTGTCTACCTTTTCTATTAATGTAAAAATATGTAATTGCAAACTTACCCTTGCAAGGGAGATGAAATTGAAAACCTAACCGATTCTGGCTATCTTCCTGTATTGAATATTTCTAATATTCTGTGTGTTAAATCTTAAGTTTTTATAAACTATTTACTATCTGCAAAGGAAAGAAAAGCTGATTTATAATCTGTCAAACATACATCCATGTCATAACTGAATAATAATTGATATTTAGCTTCCTTAAAACAAAAAGAAAATTAAAGGGAAGTTCTAACTACTTGAGTGTAAGTATGGGCCTGGAGTAGCCTATTTGCAGATTTCTACATTATCCCTCACCAAAGAAAAGGTACTTTTCTTTCACCAAACAATTATACAAGTCATACAGGAGTGAGAAAAGAAAAAGCTCCCTCCTTATAATAAAAAAAAAAAAAAAAAAAAAAAAAAAAAAAATTCCCCTCACTATAACTGCTTTGCCTGAGTTTTGAGCCAATAATGAATATTTGATTGTGGGCAAGCGAGAGAATGCAACAAAGTCCTCCGACCAATTCCAGCAGAGGAACGTGATTCTATTCTCAGAGAGAAAAGCAAAATCTTTTTCACAATATTTTACATGACAATTGGCAGATAATTTACTTAACCTTCACCATCTGAAAAATACAATATATTAATTACATATATGTAATTGTCACAAAAAAATAAGGAAATGAAAAATAAATGAAAATAACCCTCGAAAGTAATTCAGAAAGATTAAATTATATTTAAGATTTATTATATTCAAATAATAAAATAATAAATTCAATGCTAATAATATATGTAAATAAAAAAAAAATAAACATGCATGCAAATAATAAAATCCTAAATCTCAAAATCAATTAACTATGCAAAACATTGTACGCAATTAGAGAAAAAAGTTAATATTTATTTGTACTCACAATGTATTGAGTTGGCGGTATCGTCCACTTCTTTTTTCCGTAAGGACGATGTTGACGATGTGAAGACGCTCTCTGACGTAAACGATCAAAAATTCTCAAGCCCGTGGCAAGGGCCTTCAGGATCACGATGAAGAACGGTTGCAGCGAGAATATGGCAACACGAAAGGGATAAAGAAACCGCAAGAAAAACTTATTTCTTTATTGAGGTAAAGAATTTGTACAGGAAAAAAGAATGAAAATGGTTTACCGGAATCAGGAAAGGAATTGATAACTGAACGGAACAGACTATGCAACGACGAACGAAGGGCAATGATTTTATTGGGGAACGTGATAAACGAAATCCTTGCAGACTGTTTAATGTGCAAGAACGATCTATCCGTACGATGACTCACGAAAACGTTATGTATTAGTTCCCAGGTTGGAACTGAAAAATTACGAATAAAATGTTATTTTTACTCATGAATTTTACAAATTTATTTTACCAACTAATCAAAAAAATACAACAAAAATTAAGGGACTTACGGATGAGCCTGTGTTAATGGGCTTCAATCCAAGGTAAGTTTGTATAAATCTTGAAAAGTGTCACAAATTTTGTTGAAGTTTATAATTAATTAACAATTATAGCAAATGTTTATAATTGTGTCAATATCAAAGAGATTGGATATGGTGTACATATATGATGTTAACAACCAATACTTCAAAAATAAGATTACTACCCTTACCTGTAGAATACAAAATAAATAAGTTAGAAACTAATAAACAAAAACGAAAAATTGTAACAAAGCTTAGCTCCCTTTCTGTGTATATTTTGTTTTCTTGTGGTTTTATGTTGTGAATTTAATCATCTTTTTCTAACAGCGTCTCTTCGCATCGTGCCTCACCTCTGGAAAATTAACAGAATTTAGTATATGTAATACTATACTAACAACATATTTGAATTAAAGACTCAATAATTTAGTATGGTATACATTAGTTATTTTTCCACATATATTCTAATGTTTTGTCTAAAACATGAATATTTTCTGGGACAGAACCATGAGAATGAGCTCCATGTCCAATTGCAGTGCTAATAGTTATAGTTACTATGGTCTCAACAGTTCTAGTTTGCATTTCGTTTTCAGAGAACCCGAGATTATATAATGAAGAATCTCTCCCAAGAATATCCCGAACATCATGAGTATTCACCCTTCCTGTGGTGAAGTCTTCAAAATCTTACCCACTTGAGAGCTGCAAATCTAGTTCATTTTTAATTGTTGAACTTTCATTACCAACAACTGACCACTTGGTACCCTGACATAGGACCTGAAGAATTGCAAGATCAGCTGACTTGCAACAACTATTAAGCGAAGAACTCAACCTTGATTCAGATTCCCTTTCATTCAAAACATTCAAACCAACTTCCACATCACTTTCATCCCTCACCAGATTTGGACTCAAATATGTTTCAAAAGAATGACAACTAGAAATGACAAGTGTTGTGTCTACTGGTGTAATTGTGGGTGTAATGTTCATGTTCTTAAAAGGTGGTGTGTGGAATGTACCTAAACTACTAACAGTTGGAGTTTTGGCACTAGGAGTGCTAATATTATAATATTCCCTTGTAAAACCAAAATATTCATCTAAAGATAATGTTGAATTAACCTCAAAACATAAATAATCATTTTCTTCACAGTCTGGTTCCAATGAATTGAATATCTCTGGCTCAGCAACATGATAATCTTCAATGTCCATGATCTCTGCCCCCTTATTCATTCTTACTTTTTTCTATGTTATCCTCACGTACATAGAAAAAATTAATATTTTTACTTATATTATGTTTACAATACTCATACATTGATTTGGGAGTAAGTATCTGGTTAGATATTGTTTTCTGAAGACTAGCCTTGGCTATAACTCATTTAATGGCTCCCTCAATACCATTGCATGCATTCCTTCCATGTCTAATTGCAAAGAAATGCCACTCACAACTAAGCCCAAAATCGCTATAATAATTAGACATATTTGAAAAATTAAACCTGTTCCTATATTGCCCAGCACAACCATTGGTAAAATAATGCAACTTTGTTACGTTAGGATTTATTGTTTCTGTTTGGGGATAAGTACTTTAAGAAATGTGTAAACCATTATGTTTTAGTTACAGTGCTTTCTTTTTGTTTCTTGTGTGAAAATTTTTCCTTTGCTAATATGAGGCACTTCTGGTAAGATGCCAAATTTATTCTTCAAATCTCTACTTTTTTTACTGTATGATGAGAAGCTCCAAGTGCTGTCATTGTCTGTTTTATGGTATCTTGAAAGACTCAGTATTTATAACTTCCTTGCACGATTCTTTGATGAGTCATAAGCTTTAATCAGCTTCTGTTTCAAAAGATGAAATCTGTAAAAGGAATTGGAGTAGATCTTTAAATTGAAATTCATTCTTATTTCTTTCCAATAAATATATTAAAAATATAATTATAAAACATGAAAATATAATTAAAATATAATTATCATGTACATAAAACTTATATTCTTAATTTAATGATTATATCTCATATCTACAAACAATATATATGATACTTCTGTAGTTCAGGGAAAAGTTTTTCACATCTTGATGGACTTGAAAGTTCAGTTTGGAAACTGTCTTGAAATTTCCTTTCAGAGAATGTTGAGCTTTCACATAGGTTAACTTCACTTTGCTTTCTGTAGATTGTTTTGGCGATGAATCTGAAAACAAAGTTTCATATATATATATATATATATATATATTATATATATATATATATATATATATATATATTATATATAATATATATATATATATATATATATATAATATATATATATATATATATATATATATATATGCAAAATTATGGCTTTTATGAATTGATGAATGCTTTGCTCCTTTACTGCAATCTAGCTCAGGGTCTTTATTTTAGCTTAGGCTTCGTGAGACCTAGATCACAACTTCGTTGCTCTTTATAAAAAAATATAGTATTTCGCTTACCTTATTCAATTTTTATCTTATTCTAATAGTTATATAGTGAAATATTTTTGTGCTTTAGTACTATTTTATTTTATATCAAAATTTTCACAGCATTTACAAATTCACAAGTTACATAACAGTGTTGTTTTACCGGCATTTAGTTTCAGAGTCTATCTTACAATGACGCTCAAAAAGATCGATACTATATCGAATATCGCTTATTTAAGCGATATATCGGTACCCATCTCGATACATATCGATTATTAATAATTATTTACATATAATTAAAAAATTAAATATTATCAATACAACCTTTATTCCAAGATGGTGACATCCAGAGAATGAATTTCCAAGTAACCATGTTACTTGAAGATTCATACCTGAACACCCAACCTACTACATGAATTTGTTAGAATAGTAAGTTTGGAAGATTTAGTGGAAATTAAAGTAGTAGAGGAAACTTTTCTAACAAAATAATATTCATTAAAAATTGTAAAGAAAAATTTTTAAAATATGTAAAATATTAAAAAAAAATACAAAAATATATTTATATAGCACCTTAAATTTCTTTATCACATTGTTCCTTGTTCAACATTTTCATTACTTAAACTAAAATATGGTTTAATATTAATAATATTTTTGCATTGAACTTTATTATTCTTTTTTATGTATACATTATTACCGGAAAATTTTTCAATGGGATAGGGACCATGGTATACTGCTTCTAGTTTGTTCCTGCCATATTGTTGGTTCTTTACAAGAACAAATTTCGCATCTTGTAAGTTCTTTGGGACATATATTTTTGGATTTTTGGCAGAGGACTCAACTTGCTCTATTAAAGCTCCAGAGAGGGAGGGATTTTGACCCATCATTAATATAGCAGGGTTATTCCTTCTGAGTTTAATGGTGCAGTTCTTAAACACAACAGCACTAGGGGAAGGAGATCCAACCAATAATTCTGAACATCTTCCAACTCATCCGACAGCATGGCTCGAAGAGACCTCAATAGTGTTCTATGAGAGTTTTCAATGAGTCCATTACTCTGAGGGGTATAGGCAGAAGTAAAGTTATGTCGGGATCCTAGCTCCTCACAAACACTTGTAAATAAATCAGAAGTAAATTGTCCACCACGGTCCAAAACATAAGTTCCTACCACTCCAGCTATGGGCAAGAACTCCCGTGTAATTGTCTCCACAATTGTAGAGGTTTCTATGTTTTTCAGTGGGAAAGCAAAGAGATAGCGAGAGAATCTATCAATTAGAGTTAAAAGATATTTATAATTTTTACATGCAGGCATTTTAAGAATATCTATATGAACCACCTGAAATTTTGCTGAAACTGGCTAGTAAGATTCATATGGTGGGCTTATTTTGCGTAATGATTTAGATCTCTGACATGAATCACAACTTAGAACAAACTGCTTTGTGTATTTTGGCATATCCTTCCATACAAAGCGCTTCCTAAGAGATGCCAGAGTTTTCTTGACTCCAAAATGCCCAAGTGAATGCGAATAAGATATAACAGGTATAATTTAATAATCAATACAACCTTTATTCCATATATATATATATATATATATATATATATTATATATATATATATATATATATATATATATATATATATATATATATATATATATATAGTATAATAATAAAAAAAAGATATTTATATGTGTAGGTCTGTAACACTTTATATTAATTATATTTTTTCTTTGTGGTCGTGTACCATTCGGCAACCACTTCATTGCACCTATTTATCCTTGGTAGTAAGCAGTATTTTAAACCATACCTACGAAATTAATAGGGTACAGACCTAATTGAATCATAATTTACGATACTTTCCAAGTAAGTTTTTAATATTTATAGTGTAAACACAAATTTATGAGTTACCTCATACTTAGGTCATTTCATTGGAGTTACTGAATGGTCTTTAAGAACATTTTTCAGGCTTTGAGACCGTGTTTCACTAGTGGAACTTGAGTCTGATTGATATGGGTTGTCATGAAATCTAATTCGACAATTTGAGCCAAACCAAGTGCCAAGTGTTAACTTTCCTTTTTATCTATGTAACGCTTCTTGATTTATTTTTCTGAGACCTATATTTTTCTTTTATGTATTTTTAGAGGGTCACTACAGTATCTAGTTATTTTAGTCTTATACTCTAATGCTGTAAATATATATATATATATATATATATATATATATATATATATATATATATATATATATATATATATATATATATATATATATATATATATATATATATATATATATATATATATATATATATGGGAAGCTGTGAGGTTTTACAATTGGACCTTTTGGCTTTAGGTGACCTATATCAAAATTCAGCTTCCACTAATGACTACCTTATGCATAAGCATTACAAGGTAATTAAAACTCACTGCAACAACTAACAATATTTATTTAAGAGAATATTTGTTAACACTTTATAAATTAGACCATTCAGAATAATAAGGCACAACAATACCAAATTATAATCTTAGTACCAGACAAGTAATACCAAACTCTATCTAGCCGGTTCCAGACTACCCTATCCTCACCAACAACAAAACAAAACAAACCATAGTTGCCAGTTTCAAAGGTTTCCAGATACTATTCTATTTATAAAATTTTGTATTAAAAATTTATTCTTTAAAATATATTCAACTTTATTAAATCTAGAGATGAGTTCATCCCATTATGGTCTTCTCCCACTAAGGAACATTGGAAATTTTAATTTGCAATGTTTCTAGTATAAAATTACATACTAATCCGGTTACCTGATTGTTACAAAAATATAGTTTCAAATGTTAAATCATTAAAACATTGCATGTTATATGAGAATTACCACCTTTAATTTTTAACAACCATACATTATTTAAAGCAAGTGAGATCCAATAAAAATGTAATAAATTTATAACATTAGCACTTATAATGAGTCAAAAAAATTATGTAACTAGTACTAGAACAACACATAATTTGAATATGACCCACCACTGCATATAATAAATTTCTTTGTTTATACTTTTCTTCCAATACCTTAAAATTTTACTTCTATAAAAACCAAAAAAAATTTACTTTTTTTTTTTTTTTTTTTTTTTTTTTTTCATTACTCAAAAATTGATCAAAACATTACTACTAATACATCAAGTAATATTTATAGAACATTTTGGTTTACTAACTTCTAATATATAAGAACATTATTTACACTATTACATTATTTTTTATTTTATTTATTTAATTATATATTTTGTTCCATTTACTGATAATCATTAATTTCCCCAAATATCACTAACCTACATAATAGCTATTGAACAATTACAATTACCAGTACTATGATACAGGAAAAAAAAATGCACTCTTTTTTTTTTCTCTTTTTTGTTTTTTCTTCAAAATTTCCAAATAGTTCAAAGCTGTACACCTAATAATAAGTAATAATAGATAAGGAACACTTTTGGTTCTGATACTGTTCTATTTATAAAATTTTGTATTAAAAATCTAAGTTTAAAATATATTCAACTTTAATAAATCTAGAGATGAGTTCATCCCATATATATATATATATATATATATATATATATATATATATATATATATATATATATATATATATATATATATATATATATATATATATATATATATATATATATATATATATATATATTGCAACTTATAATTTGGTATAATTTTTATAAAGATACAATTCTATATCCACTTTTATTTTTCCTTTATTATACTGGTAAAGGATGCAACTTTAAAATTTAGACCAAAAAAATTTCAAAATTAATATCCATAGGTATTTGGGGGAACTTTTTTACCTATTTATCGTCAAGTTTTTATTTTGGTTTCAAATGAAAGCTCTGAACATGCTGATTCTAAATATATATAATATACATGGTCCATGTGTTAGAAATGGCATCATTATATGTGTAATCTGTTCTCAAGATTATATATATCCAAATGTATATCAGAAAAGTTGGTGAAAATTGTGGGAACTATAGTCATAGTTAACACTTGTCACATCTACCTAGTCTAAAGTGAAGATATCGCCACACCTTGATTGTTATGTCTATAATCCATATATTATTAATATTGTGTAAATTGTGTAGTTGTTCTTACACATACTCCTGTAGTGCATAATAAACCATTTCTATAAGCTCATCATATATTACGAACCTCTTCAAATGGTAGCAGAGCATAGGTTTCTTCTTTAAATTTGAAATGACTGCTGTAACAGAAATACATATTGAACCTCTTAAGAAGTGAAAACTATGACGACACTTGTAGTATTCAAGCTGAAACTTTCTTAAGAAACAATTTATAGGATTTTGTTAATGGCAAGAAACAAAGGCCAATATATACGTCAGAATCTTTGCAATGGGAGGTTATGGATTGAAAAGCTAAGTTTGAGTTAGTATTAATATATATATTAAAGATTGTGAAATGTCAAATGATGTGTGGAATACGTTAAAAAGTGTTTGAGTCGACAAATCTAGCTTGCAAAGCATTACTGCTTAAACAATTGACGTTGAGTTAGCTAATTAAATTAAAACAAATTAAATTAAAGCAAATTAAAGGTTGTGAAATGTCAAATGATGTGTGGAATACGTTAAAAAGTGTTTATGAGTCGACAAATCTAGCTTGTAAAGCATTACTGCTTAACAATTGATGCTGAGTTAACTACATTCCGAAGTGGATGTGAAAGATCATCTAGATAATTTCTTTAATGTCATTAGCAAACTATACGTGAGTTGGATATAAAAGTATGTAAGGATCTTCAGGTAACACTTTTATTGTACAGTGTACCAGATGAATATACTAATTTACGTTGTGCTATTGAAAGTCGTGATGAGTTATCTGATGCAGAAACCTTTAAGGGTTAAAATACTAGAAGAAAGTCAAATAAGACACTCTGATTAATCAAATTCCAAATCATTTGTAGAGAAAGAAAATGAAGTAAATAAAAACTTCAAATCAGTGAAATTAAAATTTATGGGACAATGTTATAAGTGCAATAAAATTAAACATAAAGCATTGACATGTATATGACATGTATACTCAGTTCTCATGATTATATATATCCAAATATATATCGGAAGAGTTGGCGACAATTGTGGGAAACTATAGTCATATTTAGCACTTGTCGCAACTGGACTTTATTATTATTATTATTATTGTTATTATTATTGTTAAATTATATTATTTATTGTTAACTATTATTATTATTATTATTATTATTATTATTATTGTTATTATTATTGTTACCTATTATCATCCTTATTATTGTATTTAACAGTATAGGACCTTTTGCATGTAATAGTTCAAACTTTTATTTGTATTTTTTTCTGAATAAACTGTTTGAATTGAATTGAATCTATCTAGTCTAAAGCCTAGATCTCACCATTCTTGATTGTTATGTATATAATCCCATATACTATTAATACTGTGTAACTTGTGTAGTTGTTCTTACACACATTCCTGTAGTGTATAATAATCCATTTCTATAACCTCGTCATGTATTACGATCTCTTCACTATGTCTAACCGCTAAGGTGCTACAGGCTTCCAAAGGAGGAGTGGTTTTAAGAGATCCCCATTTTGGGGTGTGTGTGTGTGTGTGTCGGGGGAGCTTGTAATTCGAAAACTGTTGATCTTATAAATTTTTTATTTGAATCAGCATGTTTTTCACCCAAAACAACCCTTTATACCAAATTTCAAGAAAATCCTAATCATAGTGGTTAACTAGCCTGGGTGATTTGTCCTGGAATGCCCCCAGAGAGAGAAGGCTTATATGATAGTACTGAACAGAAGTTTATAAAATAATAGCAGGGATTTATTTTAAAATAAGAATATTTGAAGTAATATTTTTCTGTATTTTAAAAAAAAAATTACATTAAATGAAATTGAATAAAAAAAAAAAAATATTTTTTCAAAATTTATGGACGAGCAACAAATCTTTCATGATAATATACTTTCAACTTCAAATGAAATATCCAACTTTATTAAAAAGTTAAGAACATGAGTTTGAATATCGACGACAGGATCAGATTATGTGAGGAGAGCCAAAAGGAAGGTTGACAAGACTAGCCACTCGACCCTATAATTACTCTGCTAACGGCTTGCAACAACTCCAGGACTAGCATGGGAAACCATTGCTCCAAGAAGCATAATCTTCTGGAGAGCTCTAAGAGAGAGTGTTTAGAGGGTAGATGGAAAAGAATGCTAGTCAAATAAAAGGGGTGAAAACCCTACCTGAGAGAGTAAATAAAACTATACAAGTAGCATTGAAACCATCGAACCGAAAAACGGGATCTTTTAGAGAGGCCTGGGAGAGGTTACTTTTAAGAGCAGATGGAGAAAGGTGTTGGTCCCACTGACAGGGTGAAAATCCCTCCTGGGCGAATATATATATATATATATATATATATATATATATATATATATATATATATATATATATATATTATATATATATATATATATATATATATATATATATATATAATATTTTGTAAGAGGGTGGTTGCTGCCGTGTATATTTTTCTTGTTTCAGGTTGTACTAAATATTCTTTGAAAATGTGCTAATCTTCTTGCCTATTTATATTGTTTTGCTTTTTGCCACGATAAGCAGTGCCTATAATTTATAACCTTGCATGTGAATGTCCCTTGATGAAGAACATAAGGTTTACAGTGATGTTAACGCGTTTATATTCTTATTTGCATTTATGTTATTCTATGTTAATTTTTATTTTATTCTGATTATTTTTTAGAATTGATTTTCTATTTGATAATGTGAATCTTATAAATCAATTTCCTAATTTCAAGATTAAAATAAACAGGTTTTGAGTTATATTATTGTTCAGATTGTATTGTGAAAGATGGCTTATTACTCTATCAAGGGTAAGCTATAAATATTTAGATATTTTATAATTAATATTTTATTTAATAAAGGTTTGTGTTAATGTAGAGCACTGTGGTAAAAATTTATATTTTTAACAGGTGCTAGTCTAGGGTGCCATTCGAGGTGCCAGTCTTGTACACTTGCTATTTTGAAACCAATATCTGATTCAATATTTGTACTGAGGATATAGTCTCCTTCCTGCTTCAAAATAATCTAAACTTAAGGAGATCGAGTCTTACCAGGTTCTCAAATTCAGGAACATTATCACCTCCGAAGCTAAGTAAAAGGATCTTATTGATATTGTCATCCTTGTTTGTATTCTCTTTCATATTATTAAAAAGAACCCTATATTGATGAAATATTCTGTATAGGAGAATTTAAAATATATTTTTTGTTTATGTATATAAAAGATTATTAATAGTCAATTGTGGCCTGTATATTATGACATACTACCAGTATATCTTAATAATATAGTATTACCATAGTCGTATTTAATATTTTATATCCTTATGATAATATTCCTGATATATTTTACCATTTAATTTATTTGCCCGAAAGGTTAACATCTTTAATATTATCTTATATGGTACCATTCTTGCATTTATTTATTCTGATATATTTACTATAAGATTTAATATATTATGGGATAATTATATATTTTTATACATTTTTGACTGGTGTTTTATTAAGTAGCCTAGTTTCCAAAGTTACACAATTCAGAAAATCTGCAAATATCAAACCTGTGTGGTTTTTAGTTTCTGTTATGAGACAAAACATTAATTTGAACCAATTACCATTTTTAGTAGAGCTTACATTCCTTGAATAGTGCAGTTTCAGACAGTATATGAAGTTGCTGGAACCAATTGTGGTTTTTAGTTTCTGTTATGAGACAAAACATTAATTTGAACCAATTACCATTTTTAGTAGAGCTTACATTCCTTGAATAGTGCAGTTTCAGACAGTATATGAAGTTGCTGGAACCAATTAACCATACTATGTGAGGTATAACTGTATATATATATATATATATATATATATATATATATATATATATATATATATATATATATATATATATATATATATATATATATATATATATATATATATATATATATATATATATATAATATATATATATATATATATATATATATATATATATATATATATATATATATATATATATATATATATATATATATATATATATATATATATATATATATATATATATATGTAAGGAATATCGCGCAACTTTGAATATCCAAACAGAAGAAAAATAAATTACAATATAGTTAAATTAAATTAAAGACGAAAATTTAATATTTTTGACCCACCGTTGGTTATATCCACTGATGAGGGTAGCTTCTGATTGATGATTCGATCAATTCGTCCGGTTCGCCTTTGAGTGATGGACGATGTCGGGACTCGAACTGCTGTTGATTAATGTTGCTATCTTCGTTCGCGAAAAGATGACTTCCAGTGTTCCGCGAGTGCTATTTGAATTACATAAAGAGCAAATGACAACAAAGATATAACAAGAACTGGTTCGGTAGTTCTTGGTTTATTTTGAGGTAGAGGAAAACACATAGAAGTTCTAAAGAATTTTTACTTTATAGATAATATAATAGAATAGAATGATTGATGAACAATGAAAATCTTGACAACACGTTCAGAACTTGAGGAAAGATTTTAAGAGTTGAACAAATTAGGGTTCTGGTTAAGAACTGACAGGAATGCAGAATTCTTACTGAAGAGTTGTGAATCAATAAAGAAATTCCTGTGTCAGTTCCTAATATTGAGGGACGTTATGGAAAAAGGATGAAGAACTTGAGAAGATAATTTCGTTGTTGATGTAATTCCTTCCCCGGAACTACAAAAGAAAGTAAGAAAACTCATTTATATAAATTTACTTTATAAAAATTTTATTTTTCTGTATTATTTCACACAAGATTTAAAAACGAAGATTACAAAAACACCACTACTTACGTGTAGTTCGATTTTGTTGGACGAATCTACACAGATCGAAAAGGGCTTCATTTGTTGTTTTTGAAAATTTAATAATAGTTCTTCAATATTACTGTTTTCTTTTTATGTTTGTGTTTGTTTCAATTGTAAATATATTTTTGTATATTTAAGTAAAGTAGATATCTGTAAAAGAAAACAGAAAGTAAGACAAACTACAAAAATGATAAAACGCCTATCTTTATAATGAAGTAATGAAGTGAAGATCCTTCAATCTTGATTGAGCGTTTTCCATCTTTTCATTTCGGATAATAAGCTTCTTGTTACTTGGATATGAGCTTCCATGACAGCTATCTGTGAATAATATTAGCAATAGAGATATGCTCACAATATATATATATATATATATATATATATATATATATATATATATATATATATATATATATATATATATATATATATATATATATATATATATATATATATATATATATATATAGTGACCGACCGGGGCTGGAATTTGGCCGGGGCCGGGGCCGGGGCTGGGGTTATGGCCGGGGTTTCCTAAAATTTGTAAAGAGGTCAAAAGCACTGAAATTTTAGGTTAAGAAAATTAGATATAAGGATTTATTTAATTGTAAGGAAGGAGTAGAATAGGCAACATTCACTTAAATTAATGATTATATGCATTTTCTCTAAAAAAAATCAGAAAATTACAGTTTTGTATATTTAAAGTTTAAAAAAAGTACAAAAATTAAAAAAAAAATTATTCAAATTCATAATAGTGATTTAACACGTTTACCTAGGTAAAGTTGAAAAAATGTAAGATAAAAAATTATCAATTTAACCAGTATTTATACATATCATTGTTATTTTATTGCTATGTATCAAACTTGTATCATTTAGCTGCATTATTTAAAAATTATTATTTTGTTTATACTTTCAGTCAATATGGCAAAAAGATCAGCTTTTGCAGTATTTGAATTCTTTACAATGTTTCAGGATAGGCTCGAAATAGCTAAATGTAACATCTGCAGTCAGAAAATTAGAAGAGAACCTCCGGGTGCTACAAGTAAAAAAAATTTCAACCAAATCTTTTTGGAGTATCTAAAATCAAAACACAAAGATGAACATTCACTAGCAGAAAAGGAGCGGTCAAAAGAAACAGAAAAGAAAAAAATCGTAAGTTTCTTATATTTTGTTTGAAATTTTTTTTTTTTATTTGACTGATTGAGCTGAAATTTTCAAAGTATGTGAATTTTTTCACGAAGTTCTGAGTTGATTTTCGAGCATTTTTTTGAGTCTATAACGGTTTGAAACTTATTTGGACCCAAAGTTGAAAAAAATGAATAACTGGGTCAAACCACTGGTCCACATGAGCTGAAAATTTAACTGAATACCTTTGCCCCAATTTCTTGCATTGGTGGGAATAGATTTTTGATATCACGTCTAGAAAAAAGTTATAAGCACTTGAAATTTTTTTTGCAAAAATTGTACCCTTCTGGAGGAAAAAATTATTTAAAAAAAAAAAAAAAAAAAACGCTACCTACTATTTGTTTAGAAGAGGAACAGGGCAACAATTTTTATTTAGTGCATTTTTAAATGCCCTTTGTTTGAAGCGAGATATAGCCTCTCAAACTTTGGGAATTTTTGAAATTTGGCCAAAAATGGACCTTTTTGAAGTCTATATCTCAAAACCAACGAATCTCATCGAATAAAGTACATAGAGGAATTTGTAGCCCCACCCCTCCTCTATACACACCAAAAATAGGAAATGTTATAGTTGTATTTTTTTAAAAAAGATTTTGTCTGAAAAGGTGGATTTTTTTAGTTCAAAAAATTTCTTTTTGTATAGTTGGTCAATTTTTGGCTTATAACATTTTTTCTATAACTCTGGGAACAAAAGTCTATTAGAGGCTTTTGTAGCCCATATAATTTTGAATAAATAGTCCAACTTTCAGCTCATTCTAAAAAGTGGTTTGGCACCGCCATTCTATTGAAAAAGGGTAAAATTTCCCCCCCACCAAAATTCTTTTTTAACCGTAATAGACTCGGAAAAACGCTAGAAATGGACTTTTCTTACCGGTAAAAAATCTATATACACTGAAAGTTTCAGCAGAATCGGCTGAAAATTAAAAAAAAAATTTTTTTTTGTATAATTTGCCATTTTAACCCCTACCGGCAACCCCGGTTTTCCCTGATTTTTAGCCGGGGTTGGCCGGGGCCGGGGCCCCGGTCGGTTCATATATATATATATATATATATATATATATATATATATATATATATATATATATATATATATAATATATATATATATATATATATATATATATATATATATATATATATCCTCCGGTGGGCAAAGGCTGGAGACCTGCTGAATTCCACCAGAGTTGGAAAAATGCTATTCGGGCCGATGTTGGCCGACGTGTGCAGATACACAGCGTTTGAAAGTATGTTAGTCAAAGGAAGTTGGGAAAACAGATAAAGGGAGTGTGTTCCAGACTTTACCAGTAGAGTATATGTAAGATTGAGCATAGCGGTTAAGTCTGGAGTCAGAGAGTTGGACAGAGAAAGGATGAAACTGTGTAGAAAGTCGAGCCTCCCGGGCTCTTCTCAATGGAGGAGGTATGCAATGAGAGAGTTCAGAAGAGCAGTGTCCGTTGTAATAGCGATAGTATAGAGAGAGTGACGCAACAATTCGACGGGCAGAAAGAGATTGGAAAGAGTTAGTAAGAGCAGGAGAGTTGATGAGACGAAATGCTTTAGACTCCACCTTCTCAAGTAAAACTGTATGAGTGGAGCCACCCCAGATGTGTAAAGCATACTCCATACTGGGACGAAAAACACCCCTATTCAGAGCAAGCAACTGGGGGTGGCGTGAAGTAATTCTGAAGGCTCCTCAGAACACCCAACCTCCTAGAAGCTTGTTTAGAAAGAGAAGAAATGTGATCTTTCCAAGAAAGATCACAAGAAAAAGAAACACCAAGGATATTAAGAACAGATGAAGGTTTGAGTTGTGTGTTTTCGAAGAAGATATCATAGTTGTGTGGAAGATTGTTCGAGTGGAGAGATGGAGGAAACTGAGTTTTTGAGTCATTGAAAACCCATGTTTTCTTTGCCTCAATTGGAAATACGTGAAAGATCAGAGTCTCGAGTCTAATAACTGTTGTTGGGATGGATGTCTTTCAAACTGAAAGGAGTAATGAAGTGTGGAGTCATCAGCATAGGAGTGGAAAGGAGATGAAGTAATAGAAAGAAGATCGTTAATGAAAAGTAGAAAAAGTGTTGGGGATAGAACAGAACCCTGAGGAACACCACTGTTAATAGGTTTAAAGGAAGAAAGGTGGCCGTCTACAACAGCTGCTATAGAACGACCGGAAAGGAAATTAAAGAGAAAATCTCAGAGGGAAGGATAGAAACCGAAAGAGGGGAGTTTGGAAATCAAAGCTTTGTGCCAGACCCTATCGAAGGCTTTCGATATGTCTAGCGCGACAGCAAAGGATTCACCGAAATGCCGAAGAGCTGAGGACCAAGAGTCAGAGAAAAGGGAAAGAAGATCACCAGTAGAGCGTTTCTTACGAAACCCATACTGGCGATCAGAGATAAGATTAGAAGAATTGAGATGTTTCCAAATCTTCCTGTTAAGGATAGATTCGAAAACTTTAGAGAGAACGGAGGTCAAAGAAATGGGAT
>SEYY01023431.1:2500-5000 GCA_009176605.1 Armadillidium nasatum
GTAGCATCCTTATTCCTTTTTTTGTGGATTAGCCTCCATTGTTAAAATTTTTTTTTTGAGGCAGTTGATTGTCCACCCTTGTTTTTTGACCAGTCTTCAGGTTCCTGCTTAAACAATTCAGAAAGCATAAATTTTCACAAGTAAAATGATTAGAGACATGTGATTTTAAATTTTCTGTTAATGAAACTATTCTTTTCAGAAATCTTATGATTCTCCTCATGTGAATATGTTTAGGAATATGGACCAACTGGGGCCCAGCCCTAGCTAATAATCTGGGAAAACTGGGGTTTACCTACTGGGATTAATTGCAAATTATATTTATTAACGGTGGATTAAATCAAACAAAATATAAGAAAATTAAGATTTTAATTCCATTATTCCTTTGTTATATATTGGGTGGGGCAAAATGAATGCAACATGAAAAAGGAAACATACAATTCATTTATTTAAATCGTTTTTCACTATCAAAACCTTCTTAAACGTTTACATCATAAGTTTTAGAATTTGGGGGGAGTGAAATGTTCAGGAACAGAGGGCTGTGATATTGAAAATGTTACTGTTCTAAGATTGTATTTTAAAAGTAGTATTATTTCTATATTCCTGGCAATAGTTTGATTATCTTTTTGAATTGATTTCCCTACTTTGAATTCTTTTTCACTGGCACCGGAGCTTGCTGGTGGGCACAAATATACTTCTGCCAGTGTTGCTAGTGTGGGGAGATCATTGTTGTTTGCCTTCCAAGAAGTCAGTAGAGTCATTGTTGATAATTTTTTTCCTTTTCATATATTTATTCAATTCAAAGCAGACTTGGTTAAATTTGGACATAGTCCTGCACTGGCTTCTGATTCATCAGTCCACAAGAACATGCCACGAAGATGAGAATCCAGAAGATTTAGGTTCCTGAAAATTTTTAAATTTTCTTAGTCTTTAAAACTTAATTTCCTATCAGCAGTATTTTAATCATGAAACTAGTACTACTAACTATTATATTTACTTCATTAGACTGCAATGGATATATTTCCATATTGTCCTCAGTATTGAAGTTAAACTTTTATTATATAAAATCTAATTTTCTTAAATTTTTTCTGGAAAAATGCATAAAATCATTAATTTATGTGAATGTTGCCTATTCTACTCCTTCCTTATAATTAATCTCAATTAAAATTGTATCTAATTTTTTTAACCTAAAATTCAAGTGCTTTTGACCTCTTTACAAATTTTAGGCAACCCTGGCCAAATTTGGAAAACACTGGCCCTGGCAAAATTCCAACCCTGATTGGTCCCCCTCTAGCAATGAATTAAAATAGACAGCTTTGAAAAACGTTATATTTTGACAAATACATAACTTGAAGTATAAAGGTTAAATATAGGTAGTAAAGGTAAAACAGACACAGTATCTAATTAAGAATTGATCACACAGAAGAATCTATTGCATATTTAAAAATCTATCACTGTGAGTAATAAATTTATTCAAGTTTCTCTCTAAGATCAATTCACAATTCTTGATCACTAACAGAACCAGGGAATTAACTACTGGAAATCTGTTGTAGAAAAGTGTTAACAGAACCTTATAATGTCAGTAACAACAAAAGGAAAAGTATGGGGCCCAAATATAGACTGAGAGAACAAGATTGTAAGTCTTCTAATGAAATTTTTTTATTAAATATATCTATGATGCTTTCTTATATCCAATGACTTATTTTGTATAGGTATAAATATAATTTGATAGAACAACCCTTGAATCAATGTTATAAAATTAGACAACCTTTGATTCATCCATATTTAAACCATCTATCACACAGACGTTACTGGAAACTTATAATGTTCATCCTTATTTAAACCATCTATCACACACATGTTACTAGAAAGTTATAAAAAGGATATTTCTCTAAAATCTTTTATTAAAGTATTAAAATCATTATTTCTTATTGGATGTGCTTTTTTGAAATTTACTCAGCGTAAACTTACAAGTTGTAGTTATAAGTTCAGGAGACAAGTAGAGAGTATTCTCAATTAATATAACAAATTTTTGTCAAATGAAGTTCTTCATCTTATTGTACTCTATAGCATAACTATGTGCATTGTACAGTTTTTTGTTTTTTCCATTATTAATCAAAAGAAGAAACAAGGTTTTTATTTTTTCAGTATCTTTATCCCTATCAGTGACAACAGAAAAAGGTTTAACTTGTTTTATTGACATATAAAATTTGTGTATTAGGTTACAGAGTTGAGTGTCAGATTGAATAAACCTAATTTGGATTTCAGGACATGTTGAAATAACACTGATTATGAAGTAAATGCTGCAGTAGATTGTATTCTTTTATGTATATATAGATATAATAATAATAATAATAATGAATTGCAACTTATGGAGTTTGAATTAGTGTAGAGGTGTTTTGCAGTTAAACTTCACAAGCCTCAGTCCGTGATCAAAGGCTGATTTAGAATATATGATCATGGTAGACAAGAACAAATTGAATTGGCTAGACTTAGTTCAGTG
>SEYY01023431.1:10000-17500 GCA_009176605.1 Armadillidium nasatum
TATATATATATATATATATCCGAGAAAATTAATATTTACCGAGGTATATTAAGTTATTCAAAAATAACGCAATAAAGCAACAAAAAGTGTGAAGTTCAATATAGTGACATCAGCTGATTATCATAAAACTTGCACGTAATGTTTGAAATGAATTGAATAGAAAAAAAAAACGTAAAATTAACATTGAAAAATGACCCTGGAAAAAAGTTACGATGTCTCTTAATTTGATATTTATAACATGAAAAATTAATTGTTGCTGCTTAAGCTTAGCCAGACGTTACCTAGCCTAACAACTCTGTAAATATAATTTCTCGGAAGTAAGTTTTACATTTTCACAATCATTGACCAAAATAACATGCGTATGCAAATTTTTATAAAATTCCTGAAAAGTCCAGAATATATATATATATATATATATATATATATATATATATATATATATATATATATATATATATATATATATATATATATATATATATATATATATATATATATATATATATATATATATATATATAATGTTTAGATCCTCATTTATAGGTTTTCTTCGTACACCGCACTGAATAGTTGGGCTCCTTTTATACTTACAGAGGATTGTGGGAGTTCAAAACGTACAACATTCTTTTAATTTCAACCGACACATATTCCTGATCTTGACACATGAAAACACACTTTCAGCATTCCAATCTAATTCTTAGGCTTTACCATCTTAATTGTTAACATTATAAATAATTTTTGTTGGTCTCGCTATCAACATAGTTGTCTCGGAAACCTTATATCCAGACGGTTTCTAAGTCGTCTTCAAAGAAGCTGAGAGTTCTGTTTATATTGCGACAATTCTACAACACAGTTAGTCCACCCCAATTGTATAGGGGCATTATTCGCTCCCGTATGGAAGTTTCCAATCCTTCCCATATGTTAGATAAGGTTTGAGTCTTAAGACTAAAATATTAATAAACTGTCTTACTTCCTATCTTGACTACCTCTTCTCTGCGATATTAATAAGTTATCGAGGGAGTTCACTTGCATTTCAATATCGTTGTAACACTCTTAGTATCAAGGTGTGTGTAGAGATCGATATCCCTGGTGGTACTTCCGCCAGCCACATCTCTCCTGCGAAATTTTTTAGACCATCATCTGTAGTTAGCCTTACTTACTTTAAAACTGAGGTGGTTGGTGTTTGGTAACGCCTTGAGTGGATTACCTTTTATTATTATTATTATATATATATATATATATATATATATATATATATATATATATATATATATATATATATATATATATATATATATATATATATATTATGTATTTGTATTTACTTTTGTTAGTTGACTGATTCAGTTTAGTGTTATTGTTGTTAACATTTTGATAACGCTTATCAACTTCTTGAAATCCTTGATATATACCCACCCATATATATATATATATATATATATATATATATATATATATATATATATATATATATATATATATATATATATATATATATATATATATATATATATATATATATATATATATATATATATATATATATTATATTATATATATACTGTAAGGTCTACCGTACTTTGAAACTCGTGAACCATTTTTGTGGTTTGAAAATGTGTAATTAGATAATAGTTGTCCTTCAAATGATTGGACTTAAGCCAGTCGAGCGAGGGCTCATGGACCCCAAAACATATGAGAGGGTTGGGGGGGAGGCACAACTTGACATCGTGTATTTTTAATTTTCATGGCCGGGGGAACGTGTAAGTAGTGCCGGCACCTTGACTCTGTCACCTATAATTAACTACGAAAATCTGTACCTTAGACTTTAAACCACTACATGAAGTAAAATTGTCATATAAGAATTATGATTTAATTTAATTTAATTTTATTTATTTTATTTTTTTTGTTTATTATTTAATTTTTTATTTACGATAAATTCTTGTAATAATTTTCTCTGAATTCCACGTAAACATTTTTATATACGTACACGAGTCCGATAAATGTAAAATCCAAAACGCTTCGTAAAATGGTAACTGGCAACTACTCATGCGATTCGTTGACGTCATCTCGCGCCATCCGATTTTGACCAATAGTAAAGAACTTTTCCTGACACACCTTCGTAAACCTTTTGACTCTTGTTGATTGTCTGAGGATGGATAACATTACAGTAAAATAATAAAAAATTAATAGATACCTGTGTTGAGTAATATATATATATATATATATATATATATATATATATATATATATATATATATATATATATATATATATATATATATATATATATATATATATATATATATATATATATATATATATATATATATATATATATATATATATATATATATATATATATATATAATATATATATATATATATATATATATATATATATATATATATATATATATATATATATATTAATATATACAGCTAATAGTAATAATAATAATTATTCTTTTGGAAAGCCCCCTTGTAATCTTGGTAATATATCTTAAGTAGGTCATATGCCATTAAACCCGTATGTTGGTAATGTGTCTTGAAAATATTGACAGTTGTTTTATAATCCTAATCACGTTTATGACGCTTGCAGGAGAAAGTCACGTGAGACAAATTGGCGGAAAAAAAAATTGTTGCCAGATTATTTAGTCTGTGGTTGTCAATACTTTTAATTATGTTCTTTCTGGATACAGTTCTGTACCACTGCTAAAGCTATATTACATTTATTTCGGGGAAAATTATATCGTTTATTAATACGTATTTTATTCATGATTAATATGAGGTGTAAACATAACAACTCAACTCCAATCTAGGATGATTTCTGATCGTTCATGCTTTTTCAAGGTTTTTCAAAAATTTACTAAAAATTTGAGTATATAATTATGTTGTTTTAATCGTTGATTAATATAATATAAATTTTCTATCCGAGAAATTAATATTTATAGTTACGGTTAGGTCCGGTTTGGTTAGATCTTTTAATATCAAATTAGGAGATTTCATAACTTTTTCTAAGGTCATTTTCAGTGTTAATTATTCGTTTTTCTTTATTTAAAGCTAATTTCAAACATTTCAAAAAAGTTTCATGATTTTTTTTTGCTGATGTTGCTATTTTTCGTAATGAATTCCAGGCAATTGTATTGTTTAAACAACTTTTTAACCTAATATATCTCAATAAATGTGAATTTCTAGGAAATAATATTTATATTAAATTTCTTTTCTTTTATTTATTTATTGTTGTCGTTAGTTCCGCGAATGCCTCGGAAATCATTTTCGGATATTTGTCTTAAATTTACAAAGTTACCCAATATTCCACGACGAAAACTTTTAACTTTATCGGTCTATAAAATTCTCTCTCTCTCTCTCTCTCTCTCTCTCTCTCTCTCTCTCTCTCTCTCTCTCTCTCTTTCTCTCTCTCTCTCTCTCTTTCTCTCTCTCTCTCTCTCTCTCTCTCTCTCTCTCTCTCTCTCTCTCTCTCTCTCTCTCTCTCTCTCTCTCTCTCTCTCTCTCTCTCTCTCTCTCTCTCTCTCTCTTCTCTCTCTCTCTCTCTCTCTCTCTCTCTCTCTCTCTCTCTCTCTCTCTCTCTCTCTCTCTCTCTCTCTCTCTCTCTCTCTCTCTCTCTCTCTCTCTCTCTCTCTCTCTCTCTCTCTCTCTCTCTCTCTCTCTCTCTATCTATATATATATATATATATATATATATATATATATATATATATATATATATATATATATATATATATATATATATATATATATATATATATATATATATATATATATATATATATATATACGCAAATGAAAATATAAATGAATGAAATTAACATTTAGGGTCTGTGGTATCATTAATAATACTGATTGATTAAGGGTTCACTTTCCGTTAAGTAAACCCAACTTAATTAAATTCTTACCAATTGATTAATATTAAAACTGATACTGTTTAGTTCGAAACCGCCACCCCTCTTCCTACCCTCCCCCCTAAAGAAATTAGAGGAGTAAGCCATTTCGACTGTTAAATCATGAGTTGCAAAATTTAGTTTATTCATAATTATTATTATTACTATCGTCGTGATCGCTTTTAAATTATGTAAAAATAATTTGTGTTCGTATGTTGGGTAAGGGTTTTATGGCAAATCTCCAGTGATATATAGGACAATATAATAAATTAAGGTGTAAAGGGGATTAGTTGGATATCTTTATTTATATAAATTATAAGCATAAATTACTTATATACATTATAAACAGAATTTAAGTAGCGTTATTGGGTTAGGTTTCGGGAACCAAATTTTCATAGATTTTGCAGAAAACTGTAAATACTTTAACGTTAAATAGGTAATATATCAGTGGTGTGCTTGTAAGATTGAGCACTACCGTAAATATTGGGTTCAAGAGGCTTGACATGTAAAGGAAGAGACGACACTACGTTCTCAAAAATAGAGAGAGAGAGAGAGAGAGTTCCGACTGTTTAGAAATTCTTTAAGAGTTATGCAACAGTTTTCTTTTGCTGCTTTAATCGATAGATTGATTCGGGAGCGTCAATTATTGCTTGAAAGCTAGGGTTGAAAAGTCATAGACACAACCACCCTTTCAAGATGTGTATCGCAACCACTACAAATATATTATTCTCCGGGATGTATAGGGTCGGCCTTTTTTATTTATTTATTTATTTTTTTTTTGTTTAGGGCAAATTTAAATATATAACCGATTTGGAACAAAAAAAAAAAAAATAAATGCTACCCGTTCCGAAGCCTTGGTTGTTTTCATCCCCTTACACACCCTCGTACAAAGCAAGTCTCTGAACCTGAAGGTGATGTGAATTTTGAAAGTTCCTTGGAACACCTAAATTCGTAGAAGCTTATTAAGTGAGAGAAATATAATGTAACCTATCCAGAAAAGGTCACAAAATTATTTACTGGGAGGTTAGAATTGTATGTATTTATAGTTTTTAGCTGTATTGTAGGTAGATATGATGATGGAATTTTTGAGACTTTCGGAACAATCTGGTTTTGACCCTTGTTAGAAATAATCATAGAGGAGGTTGCTCTCTCCAAGTTCACTCTCCTATCATCAGCTTTGTGGCTGTGCAGAATTTTTTTTTTTTTTTTTTTGTTTGTTTTTTTCCCCTCAAAGGAAAAGGGATTAATGAAGGGTGTTTCATATGGGTATATAATGGAAAATGGTAATATTAATACTTTTAATATATATATATATATATATATATATATATATATATATATATATATATATATATTATATATATATATATATATATATATATATATATATATATATATATATATATCTTAAATATACACCCAAGTTTAAAGTTTGCTGTCAGAGAATCGAACCCGGGGCCAAAAACGATAGTTTTACCTCTACGTTATGACGGTTCAAAAGAGAAATCCGAAGAGGAGGCTCATGAAGAACAACCTCCAAGGACTTCTCTCGGCCACGCTTGAGCATGAGGCAACATGACCCTGGCTTGGCTCCCCTCCGTCTCACAAACTAAACATAAAAGGTCATAATTTTAAGTCCCCTAAAACTCTCGCAGACTAAATTCCCCGATAGCAAACTTTAAACTTAGATGATTAATTAATGTATTTAGTGTGCGAAAGTTTTATCGGACTTAAAATTGTATATATATATATATATATATATATATATATATATATATATATATATATATATATATATATATATATATATATATATATATATATATATATATATATATATATATTTATATCGATATTTTGAAATTTCGATTTTAATCGGTATCTCATTGCAACGTTCTTGTATAGGTTAGGCCTGTATTTTACGGCAACTTCGGTAGTTCAGGTTATGATAAGTCGAACTAGGTACGCCTAGAAAACTAAATAATATTAATTATAAAAATAATTAGAATAATAATTGAATAGGCATATCGATGTTTCGATATATCGATATTTTCAAAATATCGAAACTCAGAAACATTCTATATATATATATATATATATATATATATATATATATATATATATATATATATATATATATATATATATATATATATATATATATATATATATATATATATATGTGTGTGTGTGTGTGTTCGTTCACTTGGGTGAACGTCTGCTTGTCGGACATTCGATCGAGTCTGGTATGAGGATGTCGCACACTGTTGTCTCCAGTTAATGGCGTCATGCTTCTTTTACCATGGATTATTATATATATATATATATATATATATATATATATATATATATATATATATATATATATATATATATATATATATATATATATATATATATATATATATATATATATATATATATATATATTATATTTTAATTTTTTTGCTTGTGGGAAAAATAGATTAGTAAATGTTACCCCGGGAGGTTTGTGAATAGTGTTCCTGGTTAAATCAAACTACGGGGGAGATTTTAATAAAATAAATTTAGCACAAAAATTAAAACTACCTTCTTAGTATGGACAAGTTTATCGTTCAAAAAAAGGGTAGGAGTGAAGGTGAATGGAGTGATGCTAGGATAAATTTATTGCACTTTTTCAGATAAACCGGTTACAAATAATGCAATGTTAAAATTGTATAAGCTGACTATTGCTCATGTACCAACTAATACAAGTTGGTTTGGTAATGGTTAAATTTTTTTTTTCTATTTTACTTACGTGTCTCTAAATTGGCTTCTGTAGTTTATATTTGTAATTACAAGTTCAAGTAAAAATTCATGTTGTTCATTGGTTCCATTAAGGATCTTTATTTCTTCATGCAGTTGCTCATGTCAAGAGTTTTTACTTAAGTTTAAATAAAGAAATTTCTCATATCTACTAGTTTGACATTTTAGGTATCCCTTAACTTAAAAATCTGTAAAATCAATATATATATATATATATATATATATATATATATATATATATATATATATATATTATATATATATATATATATATATATATATATATATATATATATATATATATATATATATATATATATATATATATATATATATATATAATATTGTAAATATATTCAATTGCTTCATATTGTTTAAAATTTAAATATCTGGTTGTCAAATGTCAAATTTTCTGAAAAAAATTTAGAAATTTTCTTGCAAATAACCTTTTAATTTATTTTTGTTTGACCAAGGCACTTGACAGTTGATGACGTATTATCATTATCAATTGGCATTTGTCGAAGAAAACCAAATAATTTGCACTCCTTGCCGGGGTTGATTCGAGATTGTTTTAAAAAAAAAGTGGCATTGGGCATGTGGCATGGGAAGAAATCTTTAAAAGCTGGCATTGGGCACGGAAGGAAATAGGTCAATATATATATATATATATATATATATATATATATATATATATATATATATATATATATATATATATATATATATATATATATATATATATATATATATATATATATATAAAACCGTTATAATAAAGCTTTTAGTAGAGTTCTTATTTCACATATTAAACATTTGT
>SEYY01023431.1:22500-55675 GCA_009176605.1 Armadillidium nasatum
ATATATATATATATATATATATATATATATATATATATATATATATATATATATATATATATATATATTATATATATATATTATATTATTATTATAATTTTAATTTTTAAAATTTTAAGTTTTTATAAAATTGGAGTTGTAATATTAACTTTTAATTAACAATTTTTTTCTTTCGTTATTTCTAACTTTTACATTTTGATGTTCGTATTTTTTTTTTTTTTTTTTTTTTTGCATTTACATGTAAGACATATTCCAGGTTACCAAAAATAGCTTCCAGGTAAAATTCTTCACGTCTTAATAACTGCAGTATTTAATTATTTTGATATGTATATATATATATATATATATATATATATATATATATATATATATATATATATATATATATATATATATATATATATATATATATATATATATATATTATATTATATATATATATATATATATATATATATATATATATATATATATATATATATATATAATATATATATATATATATATATATATATTATTTCTACCACCGCCACCCCAAACCCCCACATATTCTACCTCCTATCACCCATCATCACCACCTTCCTTCCATCTTACTCTGCCCTCCACAACTCTCCTGCCCCCTGCAAGTCTCTTGCCCTCCTTCACAAACCTTGTCTCTCTCCCCCCCTCCCAAAAAAAAAATTCCCTCACCCATTCCATCCATTTCCACTATTCATTCCCCTTACTTCCTCCACCTCGGATCTTGCCACTCTACTCACCATCCTATCCTTATTTATTTTACATAATATCCAAGCCACCTTAATACAGTCTCCTGCCCTTTACCCACTATTTCTCTTCTTCATCCACACATCTCCCATATTATTTCGTTTCTATTTCTGTCTACCTTTCTCACACCACATATTGCCTTCAATATATTTACCTCAAACACATCCAATCTTTCCTCTCTGAGCATTCATTTTCCAGGTTTCACTCCCATTCATTACAGATAGCAGACACCATTGCTATCAAATAATTATAATAATGATATTATAATGTTAATAATATCTTTATTCCTTCGGAATTTTTCCCTTTTCCCCATACATTCCTCAATCCTCCCGCTACCCCTAACAGCAGTTTCATTACCTCCAAGACACTATTTTTTTTTCTTCTTCTCTTTCCATCCCCCCTTTTCCATCCACCAACATACCCAGATATATTTGAACTATTTATTCTACGGACTCAAATTTCTCTTCCCATATCTCGAGACCCCTTATTCCTCCCCTCCTCCTGACTTTTATTTTCTTTGGATTTACTTTCAATCCTTTAGTAGTACATCCCCTCACCAAAATTCTCAGCTTTCCCTTAGACCCCACCAAACACCACATTATCCACAAACAGCAAGACATCTCTCTCATTCACTCTCCACACTTCCCAGCCTATCACTCTTTCCTTTTATTCCACAAACGAGATTATCCATCAATATATATATATATATATATATATATATATATATATATATATATATATATATATATATATATATATATATATATATATATATATATATATATATATATATATATATATATATATATATATATATATATATATATATATATATATAGCAGTGGCTTAGGTTACATCATTGGCTCAGAAGTAGCGGACCTAGCCGAACGCTTCTTACCTCCTGCAGAAAGTGCCGATGCATGGCGGTGGGGTCTACGAGTGACCCCTGTTATGGGTCTTGTGGCCGTTTTACTTATCATATTCGTTTTGAAAGAGCCCCCGAGGGGAGTAAGCGAAGGAGCCCAACACTTGAAACCCACTTCCTTCATCAGTGATATAAAACACTTAGTTTCGAAGTAAGTGTCATAAGTTTATATGATTACAAATTATTATTTTTTTGCATGTGAAACAAAAGGTTTTTTATTTTTTAATTTATTTATTTATTTATTTATTTTTTTTTTAAACAAAATTAGGAGTAAAACTTTTTGGAGTTTTAATTAAAGAGAGTAGTAATAGAAGTTATCTATTTCAACCATTTGAAGAAAGTAGAATCGGGAAGGTTCGAGTATTAAGGTCTTGCACTTCTCAACTTTAAAAATGTATTAATTAAAAAAAAATAATTTTTATTTAATTTATTTATTTTTGAGTTTTTTAAAGTTAAATTTTCTTAATTAAAAAATATTTTTAAAAAAAAATTCAAAATAAATATGCAAAAATATTTTTTTTTTATAATTGAGAAATTTTCAGTATTTTATTGTTAGTGGTTGAATTGGAATATGGCAGGTGATTATTATTATTATTATTATTATTATTTTATCTGAATTAATATTATTTCATATTCAATTGCTTTTGTCCTGAATTTATTTACACTTTTAAATATTTTGCTTTATTATTTATTTATTTATTTATTTTTTTTATTTTTCAGTCGTACCTATATATTTACAACCTTAGGCTTTACCTGCGTAACATATGTTGCTGGAGCACTTGCCTGGTGGGGACCGAACTATGTAGAATTAGGAGTGGCCATTCAGCCAAAACCTAATGTGCAACAAGGAAAGTAAGTTATTATTATTATTATTATTATTATTAGTAGTAGTAGTAGTAGTTGTTTCATTGTTTAGATGAATGTATTAAATTTTTCATTAATAGTAAATTAATTACATTTGTGATTTTATATCTTTTTTTCCAGTGTATCTTTTATATTTGGTGTGATTGCCATGATAGCTGGTTTGGTGGGTGTCCCCCTCGGGTCTTTTACTGGCCAGAAATTTAGAGGAAGGTGAGTAAATAACATAAGAAAAGAAGATGTAACAATATATATTAATTTTTTTTTTATTTATTTTTTTTAATCTTTGTCAATTTGAGAGTTTGCGACGTCTTCCTTTATTATTTCAATTGTTAAAAAACTGTCCCAAAATATTCTTGTTTACTATAATTAAATGAATAGTATTAAATTTAACAACTCTTCCTCTTCGTTTGAAGGTGACTTTAAGTCTGTAGGGATATTGCATCATTTGCTGTTAGTTCCATTCTTTCACTTGTAGGTAAAGGTTTATGCTTAATATTTAGAATTCAGAGTCTTTTTGAAACTCGTTACTATATTTTAATCTATAATATCTATCCCCCATAAAAACTGTTTTATGCTATGTGCATTTATACAATGCATGTACTGATGAAACTTGATTACCATAATAATTAAATAAACATCACTACTTGTACAATGTTAGATGTTGAGGAATAAACCAGAAACATTGAGTTTTGATTATTTACTTCTACTTACTCAATTATTTGCTATCAGGAATATATCGGGTTTGGCATGGATGCTACCATCTTCATTTTCATTTTTTATGTATTCTATATTTTATACATTACACTGCCGCTATCGGGAGTGTCATATATTGTTAATTTATTTTGAACCTGTTCATAGTCTAGTCTTCCTTTCTTTATTTGAGAAATCCTCTCACTGTTTATTTTTTTTTTCGTTCTTTCAGTTGAAGTACCTCTTAATCTATTTACCATTTTGTCATTTCTTCATTCAGTATATATTCAGTCCCATACACATTACATAATCTGTTGGGTTTGATATGCAAAGACCCATCGAGTATTTTTGGCCTTTATTACCTATTATTATTATTTGATTTTTTTAACACTCTCCCCCTAGAGTAGGAATCTGTCCGTGAATGGTGGTTAGAACTGTTAAAATATATATATATATATATATATTTTTTTTCTTACAGATTTCCGTCTGCGGATCCAATAGTTTGTGGATTGGGTCTTATTTTATCTATTCCAATGATGGTCGGAGCTCTTCTGTTAGCCGGTATTAATACTTGGGCAGCTTTTGCAATAGTTCTCGTTGGTCAAATTTTCTTGAACCTAAATTGGGCAGTTGTCTCTGATATCGTGTTGGTAAGTTTTATTATTATTATTATTATCATTAGTAGTAGTAGTTAGTAGTAGTACATCTTTATTATAAAATATATAACTGTTAGGGGGATTTGATAACTTTTTTCATTTCAGAAGTATTTGAAAATTTTGGGTATAGTTATGAGTTATATAGTCAAATCCTACAGTATATATATATATATATATATATATATAATATATATATATATATATATATATATATATATATATATATATATATATATATATATATATATATATATATATATATATATATATATATATATATATATATATATATATATATATATATATATATATATTTCATGTTTTACAGTACATTGTTCTTCCTACACGAAGATCATCAGCTGAAGCATTTCAGATCCTCATTTCTCACGCCTTTGGTGATGCTGGAAGTCCTTATATAGTTGGAGTTGTGAGTAGTATTCTTATTATTATTATTATTATTATTATTATTATTATTATATTATTATTATTATAATTAATTTTAAAAATAAAAAAAAAAAATATATATTATATATATATATATATATATATATATATATATATATATATATATATTATATATATATATATATATATATATATATATATATATATATATATATATATAATAAAACAAAGTCAAAGCTTTTATGACTTTTCTCTCTCTCCTGTTAACAGGTAGCAGATGCTTTCAAACCCCTTTTAAATGGTACTCAGCCAGGTTCTAGTCTTATCTTTGGTACTATATCATCTACCGAGTCTTACTCAGATGTAAATAATACTATTTCCAGTACTGTATTTTCAAGCAAATATGTAGAATTTAAGGTTAGTAAAATACTTAGTATGTGTAGGCTTATGTATTGTTTGTCTTAAGAGGTTATTGCTTTTGTGCAGGTATTGATGTATTAAATTTAAGATACGAAGGAGGAGGTGAGGTTAAATGTTTAGGGGTAATTTCGAAATTTGGGATGGAGGTTGTTGAAATATAGGCGAATGCTCTGTGGATGCTAATGTAATAGGGTAAGATTGTCAATGCCATGTTTGTGACTGAACGATATTGTTAAATTTATATATTTAATTAAATTAAGATAAAGGTTTACAGGTTTAAATTTATCTATCTATTAAATTAAGGTTTACAGTTTAAATTTTTTTTTTATCTATATTATCAAAATTAGTAAAGAAAGAGTAGTTAGCAATTAAATGATTGAGGGTAACGGTATCTTAATAATTTAATTTTATAAGGCAAAGGGATTTTGTTTATTTTGAAAATAGATGTTCGTTGTAGCGTATAGGCCATTTAAGGATGGTGAGAATTCGAATTTGTTGACTTTAAATACCCAAAGCAGTAGAGGAGTGAAATTTGAGTCATATTTGATCTTCGTATTTTGATCAGTGATAAGTCAAGGGTAGTAGATTTTTAATAATAAAATAAATAAAAAAAAGGTAAACGAATACTACACACACACACACACACACAAAAAAAAAAAAAAAAAAAAAAAAAAAAAAAAAAAAAATGGGGGCGAGCATTTTAGTGTAATCAATTGGTAGTTACTTTAAAATGAATGAAATATACAAGAAAGTTTTTTGTTGTTGTTAGTTTTTTTATTATATATTATATATTATATATATATATATATATATATATATATATATATATATATATATATATATATATATATATATATATATATATATATATATATATATATATATATATATATATATATATATATATATATATATATATATATATATATATATCAACAGTCATTACAATATTCCCTCATTATATGTGTCGTGGTAGAATTACTTGCAGCCATTTTCTTCTTTTGGGCGGCTGTACACATTGCAAAAGACAAAGAAAAATGTGATAGAACAATAGCAGGTAAGCATATATATATATATATATATATATATATATATATATATATATATATATATATATATATATATATATATATATATATATATATATATATATATATATATATATATATATATATATATATATATATATATATATATATATATATATATATATATTGCAGTAAATCTATTACTTGATTGCTCCATGTATCGATATAGGAGTACAGATATAAATTAATTGATTGTAAATTTGGTTTTGCCCATCTTCATCTGAGTCCTCAGGTGTTTAAGTATATGTTTTAGGATTGGAGTCCTGTGTGTGTATACATGTGGGCAGCTCATGCTTATTCATTCATCTAGTTTATAGATGCATTTTTTTATTATTATGGTTAAAAATAATAGTTTGAAAAGCAATTATATGGTATCGGGGTGTAGTAGTCTAGGAGTGAATTTTTTTTGCTATTTAGCTTGCCAATTTTTTAGCTTGAACTTTTCGTTTGATAATTATTTAGTTGTTTTAGCTATTTTTTTTATTTTTTCATATAGTATTTGGAAACATTATGGGAATTTTAAATAGGTTTTTGTTAACTTTTGGGAAGATTGAGCTATTTTTTTTTCGGTGATATGTAGTTAATTCCTTATGTTTTATTGCTTTTTTAGTGGCTTCATTAATTTTTATAGTGAAAGTATTTTGAAACTTATTGACGAAATTCTTTTTTTAATGAAAATTTTCTCAAATTCAAAATTTTTTCAAAATAATTTTGAATTACAAAATATTACTATGATGTTGGTAGGTACTCCTATATGTCTCCTGATTTTCTTTATTTGAATTAGGAATGGTGGTAAAAAATGAAAGTCTATAGTCGAGTACAAAATAAATAATTTAAATATTTCAAGGGAATAGTAACATAGTTAAATAATATATACATGGGTGTATAAATATCGAAGTCTCATCTTTGCTTATTGTCTACCATTTTAAAGTAGGTTTAGTGACAAATAGATTTAGAAGGGACTTGTTTTTGTGCGAATTTCTTAGTCTTTTGGAGTATTTCATAAGCACTATCACTTAATAATTTCCAAGGCATTAGGGTAAATAAAGTTTTGTTGGGTTTATGAAGTATATTTGGCTTGTTGTAACGGTAAAGTCATCTTAAGGTTCGTAAGCGTGGAAGATTTACGTCATATATATCCATTATTTTTATTATTAATTTATTATTGAGCTTGAAACCGTATAATGTAGAAGTATTCTGTACTTTTAGATTTATTTTCGTAGTATTTAGGACCCCATATTGTAGTTACTTTTTGTAGTTAACTTTTAAAACCTATTTTTGTCTCTTTGTAGATGTAGATAAATAACATTATGGAGGTTGCTAGGTTCATCTTAAGGTTCTTTTTATTATTTTATTGTATTAGTTAAGGTCTCTTGGTTACTAATCCCTTTTCCTGGTTATCTGTAGGTGATTTTGTTATCGATTCCGACGGTTCTGCGGATTCTTTGCCGGAGCCCACTCACCGCTACGCCGACGAGACAGACACCGAACTTAGGCACCAGTTCCTCCCATAGGAGTAGTTTATAGTTTTAGGAAATTAATAATTTTATTTTTAATATTATTTTGTAAATGTATTTATGTATTATATTATAATTATATATAATATATTATATATATATATATATATATATATATATATATATATATATATATATATATATATATATATATATATATATATATATATATATATATATATATATATATATATATATATATATATATATATATATAAATAAAAAAAAATTTGTGATAAGTGTTTTATATATGCATGATTGTAAGTGCATTTGTATGATAATCTCCCCAAGTTTAATAACTATTTTTTAATTAAAAAAATAATAAAAATAAATAATTAGAAAAGAAAAAAATAAATATTTGAGAAAAAAAAAAAAACAAAAAAAAAAAACTATTGGTAATGTGTAATAATGTGTGCGTATGTGTGTGTGTGTGTGAAATTTTAATTCGTTGGATCCCTACTCCTATCCCCCTCCACCCCCTCCAACTTCCCTTCGTGGTTTGTATACTATGTAGGGATGGAAATAAATTTTATATGAATTTTTTTATTAAAATTTTTTTTAGACTTAAGCTGAAATGATGTGTAATTTAGGTAGCGTAAAACAAATGTTTATTTAATTGTAGAAGTATGATCTCCAAGTACTTCTCGTGGTGAATTAATGTTGTTATTATTATTATTATTATTATTATTTCTTACATTTAATAATCATATTTTCATCCCATTTGTCTATATTTGCTTTGCCATTATTAGTATAATTAGAATTTGTGTATTTTTTTTTTCTTTTTTTTTTTTTAATTTAATATAGTTGGTAGGAGGAATTTTAACTAGTCATTTCATATTTATGCCTATGAAGGCAAGTTCGAAGTTGAAAATATTGTTCCCAGCCTTATTATTGTTATTGTTATTATTATTATTATTATTATTATTATTATTATTATTAATTAATAGGCAGGAGGAGTTGAAGACAAATTAGGAAGGAAACTTTTCGAGGAAGACTATTCTTTGGTGCAGAGAGTCAGTTATATTAAAGAAATAAAATTAGGAGGGAATGAATAGAAAAGGATTGAATATGTAGGGGTAGTAGTAGGAGTGAGGGGAGGGAGAATAGAGGGGGAAATGAAAACCTGGGGAGAAGAGTAGAGTTGACTTACTCTTTTAATAGAATGGGAAGATTAGACCACCTTGCGAAGATGAAAACCTATTTTGGTTGATGGAAATTGGAAATGAAATGAAAAATTTTTACTTCTTCAAAAGTAATTTTGATCATTCTCGCAAAAGGGGAAACTATGCAGGAAATTTGAGTACGTTTGAAAATTCTGTAGGAAAATGTAAGCCATAAATAAAGTTTTTTCAGTTAATTGAAATGAAAATTAATAAGATGTGTAATAACAGAAAGATTTATTGGAATAAAAGGAAAAGAAAGATGAAATTAAAAAGAAAAATATGAGATTTGTAACGAACAGGAAAGTGTGAGAGCTTGTATGTAGATATTATAGAATTATTGGTGGAAAAGTTAGTTTGGAGAGTGAGGATATTTTACTTCATTGAGAAGCGGAGAGTAAGTCGCGGAAGACTTGTAGATACGGAGAGCATCAAAAATAAATTGGATAAGTTTGCTAATGTCCCTAAATTAAATATTGTGTTTGATCAGAGTAATAATTCAAGTTAGACTGCTTAGCCTGGTGGTGGTCTCAAAATTATTTATTCACTTGTAATTTATTAGTTAACGTTGGCGACGAACGATTCTGTTGTAGCTTCTAGAGAAGAAAAATAAATTTTATTTATAAATTTTTTTCTTTTTAATGATTTATTTAGATTTTAGCTTAATTAGCTCTTCCAGATAAGTCCTTATCTTTTCGTTGGATAAGTTACTAAAGCTTAAATTTCATTGTAGTTCCTTGAAACAGGGTTGTAGATAACTTTTGTTATAGGTCTACAAATATCTTTCCCAGATATGCAATTGTAATAACAGTAATAACTAATAATAATAATAATAATAACAATAACTACGAAATGTTATCTGATAAAAGTATCGTAAAAATGTCTCATTTAAAAATAAAAGATTATTTAATATTTTGGATTAGTGTACCTTGTCCGAAAAAAAAAAAAAAAATTTTTTTTTTTTTTTTTTTTTTTTTTTTTTTTTTTTTTTTTTTTTTTTTTTTTTTTTTTTTTTTTTTTTTTTTTTTTAATTAAATATTTTTTTAAAACTATTTCTTTATCATTTACTAGAAATCTTTTAGTATATAAAAATCAAAACAGTTTAATAATAGCTTGAATAGGTTTTCTGCATCTTATAAAAGATTAAGTAGGATCATTGTAATAGTTTAAATATAATTTTCGTTACACCTTCTTGAGTGGTATAATGTCTTAATCAGATGATTTCGAATGAAGTTATGATGATGTTGCAAAATGGTAAAAAATTAGGTTGGTAATAGGTAGTGTAAAAATGAAGACTGCTTTGAAAAGGTTATATTGGACATACGATGTTTCAAAGGTGTTATTATGATGTGTGTTTTGGATTAAGGATGAAAAGAAGTGTTTAGGAATGACAACCACCTTTGAACGGTGGTTTCCTGTCAAGGAATGTAAGGTCATTTGACGATTTGTAGGACAGTAATATCTTTAAATGTTCACCACAAGAAAAAAAAAAACGAATAACTAAAGTTTTGGAGTTAACTTTTTAACCCTTCAGGCTTTTAAGTAAAAATTTTTTTTTCTTTTTTTCGCTGCCTTATTCAAGTGTACAAAACAGGTTTTTTAAAAAATTTTTATTTTTTTTTAGCTCGTTTAGAAATGTACTGTAAATATAAGGCGCTTTACCCCTGCTCAATGACATATAAAAATATTATTTTTTTAAAAATTGTTAAGGTTGTGTTTTGGTCAAGGTTTCACCCTGCTTTATAATTGTATTTATCAATACAACCTTGCGTAAATAAATAAATAAAAATAATAATAATAATTGATGATAATAATAATTACTTTCCTATCTTTGAGCTTTATGTTAATTTAAAAAATAAAATAATTAAATGCTTCAAAATATAAATAATTTACTTTTTTTATATATTATATTCATAAATTAAGAAAAATCATTATTTTTCATCAGGCTTGTCCCTATTATAATGAGGAATATATTCGATGTGTTTATATATATATATATACTACCATGATTAATTAGTATTATTAATTATTATTATTATTATTTAAATTATGGTAGCTCCTTGTCATAGTGAGAAAATCCCTTGTTAGGATTCAGTCATTGTAGTCTTAAACTATTGTAGTAATCTAGTATTATTATTATTATTATTATTAAATTATTATTATTATTATTATTATTTTTATATTTATTTTTTTTTTTTTTTTTTTTTTTTTTTTTTTTTTTAAATATTTATTATATATATTATATATATATATATATATATATATATATATATATATATATATATATATATATATATATATATATATATATATATATATATATATATATATATATATATATATATATATATATATATATATATATATATATATATATATATATATATATATATATATATATATATATATATATATATATATATATATATATATATATATATATATATATATATATATATATATATATATATATATATATATATATATATATATATATATATATATATATATATATATATATATATATATATATATATATATATATATATATATATATATATATATATATATATATATATATATATATATATATATATATATATATATATATATATATATATATATATATATATATATATATATATATATATATATAATATATATATATATATATATATAATATATATAATAAAAAAAAAAAAAAAAAAAAAAAAAAAAAAAAAATAATAATAAAAAACAATAAAAATAATAATAAAAAAAAAAAAAAATATTATTATTATTATTATTATTATTATTCTGTAATTTAATGTATAGTAGGGTTTCTTTTTGTATTTAATTTTAAAGGATATGTAAATATCGATCATGAAAATGAAATAAAAAAAAATTACTGTTTTTTGAAATAAATTTTGTTTTTTATTTTTTTTGTTTTTTTATTCCTAAATTATTATTATTATTATTCTAGTGTAAAGTTAGTAATAGTAGTTTTAGTATTTTTACTTCCTATTTGGATTATATTTGTATTTTTAACTTTGAATTAATTGTTAATATATTGGATATTTTTTGTTTAGCGGTTAATGGGGTTTTTAAGATAAAAAGGTGGTGGGTAAGTTTTCATTTTTTAACATAATATTACAGATTATTTCTTTTTAAATGACTTATTTTTCTTTTCTTTTGCAGATTATCTTTTTTTTCTCTCTCTCTCTCATGAATACCAAGATCTACTTTTACCTTACCTTAGTCTTGTTCTATTAACAGAACTTCTGGCAACTTTTCTAAAAAGATATCCAACATTTTAGCAGAATAACATTAACTTTTACTACCAAAATTTTTTTTGTACAAGCACTAGGGAAAATTTGTTTAGGTGTTTATGAATAAGAATTTGGAAATCATCCAATGACATGGAAATGTCATTCTGTACTTTCTAGAAGAAGAAGAAGAAGAAAAAAAAAACATGATTTTATAATTTTCACATAGTCGGAAGATTAACTTTTTATTTTGCTGTGCTTCATATATGATTTCTGAAGAGATGTTCCAACAGAAGAACTACTTTCTGGAAAATTATGATTACATTCCCCGAAAAAACCACCTCAAAATTACCTTAATGTGATGACATCTACACAGCGATTATTATAACTTTCCTTCAGTTAATTTACTATGGACTTACATTTTGAAATTTGAAAAGTTTTTACATTTTGTCTAACTTTTGGGTTTTGGAACGAATAATAATTGATTATAGATACTAAAGAGAACCGCCATTAGTTAAAGTTAACAGAAGTTAGTTAAAAATCTTCGACCCAAAAAAATAAAATATACCTTTTATAATTTTTCTCGAAAAATAAATAAATTATACTTCATTGAACCAGTGGAAGAACTTAAGGTACTTTTCCTGTATCTCGTGAGGTTTTGTCGAAGTGAACTCTTCCCCTCTAAGAAACGGACGTTACTTCGTACCAGGAAGATACCCTTGTAGAAATTAGACAGTTGATAAAGAACCTTTGTACTTCCTATGAATAAACCAAATTCACTTTTTTGGCTTAAAGAGGGGGTTAAAAAAAATGTTCTGAATGACTATGCATCTTTATAATAAAAATAATGTTCGTTTCTTATATTATAAATATTATTTTGGACTTTAATCCTGTCAATATGAATTTTGAGAAGTATTCGGAAACTATTACTCTTGATGAACTTAACTGTGACTGTAAAGGTCTGCAGTTAATCGTAGACCATCCTTACATAACCCTTATCAGACAGACATCAATTAAGCAGTCGTATCTATTTAATCTGGTTTTAAAATGGACACTTAATAGACAGTTATTCATCAGGCAGTTATTTGTAAAAAAAAAAAAAATTATATTTGAATTAGTGTTATAATGATTTGGGTAGAGAAAAATTCTAATTCTCAAAGGTTTTTTTTTTTTTTTTATCTTTCACTTTTCTTACTGTTACAAAGTTTCCTTTAAGTGCTCTTCCCTAGACTTTGGAATAGTGCTAGCTCAAGAGAGTACTTACACACCCAACTCGTATGCAGTCTGTTAGAGACTGTACAAGACCCTTTTTTTATAAGATATCAAAATTTTTAAATTTTTTTAAAACCAAAATATAACAGTATTATAGAAAAATGTACTCTGTACCTTTTGAGAATATATTTGTGTGTAGAAGTTTATATTTATGGCGTAGTTGTTAAAATTAATTAGAAAAGTGTTGTTCGTTCACATCTAAAATTTTCAAGGGAAAAGATTTCCCCTTTGTAGAAGAATTTTTGCATCTACGAATGTGATTACTTAATAGTATAACAATATTTTAAGATATGTTTCTATGAAAGTGTTAGAAAAATAGGTTACTAATAGTCAGGTTAAAAATAATTGCTTTGAATATAGTTTTAAGTTTAAGTATTTAGAATTCAGAAACATTTAATATTCATGATTAACAATTTATTAAACATTTTTAAAGCTTTTTCTCTTTCCTTCTCTCTGCAGAACGAAATGAAACAATAATAATGGAAGATATTCCATCTCCGAATTCAAGTTCACAGAAGGACTCAAAACTTTCAGTCAAATATATAAATGAATCTAAAACGCAGACGAATCCTTTACCAAACAGTCCTATGAAGGAAATTAAAAATGACAGTAAAATAATTCATATAAACTGTCAGAATGGTTTTAGCGGATATGTTCCTGCCATAGTATACGATACAGTTCCGATAACTGATAAACAGACAGTTATAGTTCATCTATAAAAGGCTAAACAGTATTTTGGTTAATGTACTGTTAAAATTAATTCTTTGTTAATAACGGAGATTCTGTGACGATGAATGTTAGGAGAAAAAATCTTAAAATTTTTGAAACCTTTTTTTTATTTTAAATGTTTTTACTGTTTAAAATTCCAACCGTTGTTCATTGAAGTTATTTGTATATAATATTTTATTGTTTGTGTTATTTTAAACTGGTGAAGTTATAGTTTTCAAATTTTCTTCTTTCGTACGTTAAGCAAAGCAAACTTTTGTACTCCATTGTTTCATTAGTCTTTTTTTTTTCAGGTGATACTGGCTTTTCAGTATTACTTTTAGATTAGTCGCTTAGGTACCAGTTGTAGATGCCCTTGGATGTAATCTCTAATTGTTATAACACCTCACGCTACTTGAGAACATTTCAAACGATTAGATTAGAACTTCTCAACCACCAGATTTCTCGTCAGTGACTTGGAATCTCTAATAAAATTTAAATAAGCACAGCCTACCTGCAAAGATGGCGTGGTAGGGCCTTGTGGTATTATTACAACTGCAAATATCAGTCAGTCACAGCAGTTCTTCAGTTTTTTTTTTTTTTTTTTGTTTTTTTTTGCTAGGTTGTTTGTTATTACTCAAATTTCAGTCACAGCAGTTCTTCTTCAGGTTTTTTTTTTTTTTTTGGCTGTACTTGCTCAACCAAACCTGGTGGTCTGTCGCCTTCGTTATTTCCTGTCCCGAAACTGATAAGAAGCCTTTCCTTCATTCGTAATCAAAGATCAATTTCACAAACACTGACAAATTTCTTACCATCACTTTTTCTCTGCTCACTCTGCTAAATCTTTAAATGCTCCGCTAGAACTGTCTCTTTTGACAGATGTTTTCGACACTTTGGTTGCTTTTAATTGGTCGAATTTCATAAGATTTCCTACGAAATGATTACTGCTTTAGTGGGAGGGACTTTTTGGAATGTTTTTGTTGCGTAACTGAAGTGATTCTTTCTAGCATGGAGAAGTACATTCTATTTATTTTACTTTCAACTAAAATTGAACCTTGATTTACCTCTCCTTGTTCTCGTGCTTTTGTTAAAACTTTTTCAGACTCCATAAACCTGGGCTGCTTATTTTATCCCGTAATTGAACAAAATCTGATTTTAGAGCTACTAAAAACTTTTCTACAAAAAATGTAAAAAGTTTTGACTCTTCCTAAGACTTTTTGATATTTCCACTCTAAATTTACATCTGTCAAAACTGAACTTTTTGCTCAAACTTTTGCGCATAATTCCACTTTAGACTATTCCAGAGATGTTACTCCTTCCCTTCCCTCCAACTTTAAATTTCCCTAAAATTACTTCTATATTAAAGATGTTTTTTTCTGTTCTCTCTCTCTGAACTCGACACAAAGGCGGCGTACGGTCTTGATGGTAGCCCTCCTGTGGGTTTCAAAAGGGTTTCATCACTTTCCTATTAATTAACTTCAACAAATTCTCACTTGCTAGAAGCACGTACTCACTTCATTAAGCCTGTGCCGAAGAAGGGAGATAACTTCTTATCCCTCTTAATTATCGCTTTAACCATTATTCATTTCATTCTTTTCCACCAGCATCCTTGAACAAAAAGATTTGAATATATCTTAAGTCATCTTACTTTATCTCAGATCGCCAGTATGGTTCGTAAAGAGTGCTTAGTTAGTGATCTTTTTCCTTCTTTCATTATCCTTTGCTCTTTTCCTGTTGCGCTGGTCATATCGAAAAGTTTCTACAGAGTCGGGCAAAATCTCTTTCTAAACTTCCTCTTTTGGTGTCGATCTATCTCTCCAACCATTTAATAACGAGTGCGGTGTTTTTCTTTATCCATAGTAGTGCTACTCGGGATTCTGTTTCTTTCCCACTGTACTTCCCTGCTGTAATACACTCTACTTACTTTCGCACTTTGGTAAATAATTTCCTATCTGTAAACCCCTTGAACACTCGTTTATTGTCGGTACTTTAAAATATGGGAGAGGATGTATCAGTCCAAGACGATGAAAGTACACTCCATTGGGCATAATTCACGGAGTGCTAACTATATTCCTCTACACTCTATTGCCCTCTGGTTCGACCATTTCGCGTTTCACCTTCTCATAGAGTATCTAGTCTATTCTCACCCCAAATCCCACTTCATTTGTACTCCACAGACTTATAAGCACCGACTCGAACATATTCTTCTATACAAATTAACAATGGCGAAACAAACTCGGATATGATTGGAGAACGGAATCCAAATACCCCTCATTCACTGGTCACTCCATCATCACTCAAAAGTTGACGGCTACCAGAAATGGAATTGATGCAGCAGAGACTTCGTTGCTAGCTAGCTGTTATGCACAGTCTTCTTCATTTCATTAATTTCTGCACCTTCGCAATCTTATTCTAACTTTCACTTTGTTGACCACAGCTTTTTTTTCTAGACATCACCTATTCTTTACCGGAACTCTGGTGCTTGGGAGCTCTACTGTTTCCTCTTACTCTCTCTCAATCTCTATTTTCAATGACAGGTGGTGGTTGTGCATTTGTTGTTCGTTCTCCGGTTTCAAGTTAGGAATCTAGTGAATTTTCCACCTTCTGGTTTACACTCTCATTCAAATCTCGACTAAATTTATTTACTGTTTACTTCTCTCAATCTAAACTATAAAATTAAACCCGTTTTCTTTCTCTGGAATCCATCATTTTAGGGAATTTAGATATTTACCAACCACCTCCAATAACTTTCTTCTAGTACTTGAGAGAGACTGTTAACTTGCTCTCCATTTCTCTCTAAAATAACTTTGGGTAGGTGGTTCAACTTCCTACTCGCAACGGAAAGGAACACATTCTGGACTTTCTATTGACTTATAACCCTTACCCTTAAACTGTTAAACTCTTTCCGCCTTTGGATTGTCTCGAATATCTCTATTCCCTTCTCTTTCAAATCTTCCGCAAGAATGACCTTCGCTATGGGAAGAGTTTTTTGGCATCTCGTTGCCACAAACGGGTTGGACTTGCATTCATACTTTTCTTCATTCTCTTAGAACAATTCTTGCTTTTTCGATTGGGGACTTCTTTTAAAGCAGAGTGCATAAAGAAATTATTTTCTCTGGTGTGGAAGGTGTACATTCCGTATTTCCCTTCAACTAAGCCTAACAAATCTTTGTGTACCTGCGTTCTTGTTGTTCTACGCAGGGATGTTGCCCTAAGATTACCGTAGTCTTTGAACTCTAGAAACTCATTCAACCTCTAATTCATCCTATAATAATACAAAATCCCTTCGCTATTTATAGCGAAATTAGAATACGGTTTTTTTCTAGCATTTGCATAAAATGGAAAGCCGTTTCCAACTTTTATCCTCTTGTATCTTAGGGCAGTACAACTGCCATTTTGCCTTCTTCTGCTAAAGCTAAAACTACTCTCGACATTTACCTCTAATTCAGCTTCAGACTGTTCATCTTTAAAGGATATTAATACTAGGGTTTTTCAGGATTGTTTTACTCTTACTTTTCACTAATGACCTGCTATTTGTTACTTCGACGACTCTAGGCTTCATTGCTCCTTTCATTTTAAAAGTCCCACCCAACAGCAATTAACTCTCATCAGAAGGGCGACTTTGGATAAAGTAATCTCTGATCTCACTCAAATTTCTAATTGGGCAAATAATACATGGTTGTCTTCAATGACTCAAAAACTTAATTTCCTTTCTACTCTACATAATCTTCCATATAACTGACCGAAAACAACTCTAATCCTAGTCTTGCTCTGAATATTCTTGTTTATTTTTCTCATGATCTTTCTTGGAAAGATCATGTAATTTCACTTTCTAAACAAGCTAATTAGAGGCTGGGTCTCATGAACCGCTTTTTGAATTTTTTTCACGCCACTAGTTACTAGCTCTTTATAGGGGTAGTTCGTCTATGTATGTATTATCCCTCACACATCCCACTCACACAGCTCTTCATGAAAATGTGGTCTGGGGTTTTTTCGCCATATGAACTGTCCATCTATATATTTGCCCGTCGAATTGTTGCGTCACTCTCTCTGTACTATTGCTGTTAAAAAGGACACTGCTCTTCTGAACTCTCCAGTCGCATACCTCCTCCATTGAGAACTAATGAGGAAAGTACGCCTTTCTAATCTCATCCTTTTTCTACCTAACCATGGACTTAGCAACGTACAATGCTGTCTTACATGTACTCTACTGGTAAAGTTTGAAACCAATTTTATATTTTCTAAACTACTTTCGAACTGCATGCTTTCAAACGCTATATATATCCGGGGCATGTTGGACTTTAATTTGACCCCGATTTCGAAAATATCCCAAGCTCTTGTAGAATTTGGTAGGCAGATCTGGCCTTTGCCTACCAGAGGAAAAAAAATCGATCTTGAAGAAAAAAATTTACCTTTGTATCAAAATTTTTATTTCGCTACGAAATTTTAATCGTGATCTTTTCTAACTATCCGAATAGAAAAAAGTTGGTCGCTTCGAGGATCGCAAATTTACAAAAAAATATTTTTCTTTTCCCGAGGTCAAAGGCCACAAGCTTACTAATTTCCACCAAAGTTGGTGGGAAGTTACCTGAATCAAGACCAAACTCAAAGATAGTTGCCTCGATACATGGCATTCACAAGGGTAAGTAAAAGGAAATTAGAAAGCGTTATAGAATTTACCAGTAGAGTACATAGGGGTTAAGATTGAATATTGGAGTTAAATTCGAGGTCTGATAGTTGGACAGAGAAGGGACGGAATGTAAAGGGCGTCATACGAGCTGTTCGTATGATGGAGGAGGAATGCAACTGAAGAGTTCTGCTTGTCCATTATAATAGCGATAGTTCGTCGGAAAAAAGTACGAAAAGCCCCAGACTCTACTTTTTAAAGAGTTGTGCTAGTGGAGCCAGCCCCGATTTGAATTATACTCCATACAGGGGAAACCACCACCCTTACAAATAGTAAGCAACAGGGGTGGTGGTGAAATTCGGAGAATCCTCAGAATATTCAGCCTGTTAGAAGTTTGTTTAGAAAGATAAGTAATGCGATCGATCCAAGAAATGCCAAAAGAACCAACCAAAAAATAAAGTACAGGAGGAGGCTCGAGATGCGTGTTTTCGAAGATATCAGTTATGTAAAAGGTCAAGTCGAGCAGAAAGATTAATGAACTGAGTTTTTGAGGCATTGAAAAGACATGTTTTCTCTACCCTAGTTTAAATTCGAAAAAAGTTCGGAGGTTAGTTCCTCCATGGTCACCTTTCTAGCGTCAATTAATTGCTGTTGGGTGGTACGCCTTACACAATTTTAAAGAATAATAAAGGGTGGAGCTGTCGGCATAGGCGTGGATGTATCAAGAAAATAGAAAAAATTTGGAGAAGACCGATTCATGAACACCACTTTTAATAGATTTAAAAAAGATGAATGGTATCCACCTACAAGTTATAGAAAGGCCGAAAAGAAAATCTGAGAACAGATACCGAAAAAGGAAGTTTAGAAATCAAAACTTTGTGTCGGCCTCTATGAATCAAAAGATTACTGAAATGCAGAGGGGACAAGAGTAAGAGAGGAAAGAAAGATCACCAGTAAAGCGATCTGAGAAGATTAGTGAAATTGGGATGCTTCCAAATGTTCCTATTGAGGATAAGATTCGAAAACTGACTGGAATACCCCTCTTTTCGGCACAGACAATTCGTGCACGTTTCCAGTAAGAAGGGAAGGTCGGAACACTCAAGCGAATGACTTTCCGCTCAGAATAAGAAGTGGTGTTCAACAAAGTGGAAATTAAAAAAACCGCGGAAATTAATGAAAAAAAGGAAAACCTGCAGGAATGTTTTGGCGGCATTAACAACCATCACCAGAGGCCGCCAACTCTCGAAGTGGTGATGGGTAGATATTAAAGCATTGTTTGGATGTCGTTTCTTTCAGTATTTCTGAGGCATTTTTAGGTTTCCACAATATTTTTTTTTTAAAAAAGTGTATGCTTGTAGATATCTCTGGAAGTGCAAAGAAGTGGGGAGAGAGGAGAGTAAGATATACTCCAGTGCAAGATCGGTGGAACATTAGAACATAACCTCTGGGAAGATGAAACGGGAGAAATGCGAATCAGAGGGCAACGGAGTGCAGTGGAGCACCAGCCAAGCCTAACATTCTGGGGATTATGCCCAACGTGGAGTACTTACAGAGCTTCGGACTGGGCTACTTCGTCCCCCTAATTGCTCCATATAGAAGTTTTTATTCCTGTCTTACATATCATCATCTTTAAAGGATATTTCTGATATGGAGTTTCTTTCTCTAAAATCCAGTTTCTTTCCCCGACGAATATTTCATCACACTCCACACGATATCGCAATTATAATGGATAGTTTCCAACTACTTTTAAGGAACACATTGGTATGAAATTTTCTTTGATGAGCGAAGACGCTATCTTTAAAAAGTGAAAAAGATAAAAAACATGACTTACTTTCAAGCAAACAGGTTCCCAGTGAGAAAGTAATGAGAAAATAGCATAAGTTGTCAACTTCCATACAAAAATAGTCGTTACTATACTGCGAGACCGATATACAAGTGGTTGAATGTGTGACTAATTTCCTCAAACACACGAACATACAGCACCCATAAGGAGAAGATTCCAGGTCTCGTTATACGAATAAAATTCAAGGGTAAAAGAAGAGTAGTGTTCAAAGTTATAGTCCAGGACTACCTTGTGTAGAACTTGAACTAAAACCATCCGAGATAATGTGAGCAATACACTATGGAATGGTGGATAAGTGTCATTAGATCCTTGTAAGAACGAAGTAACTGTGTGAGAGCACAATTATAACAGAATCCCCAATTAAATGTGAATATGAGTCTTCAAAGACAATTTGTAGTTTGTTGCCCACGTATTAAGTAGGAAGCCGTCGAAAGAAATTGGAAAGTCCGCTTAATTCACTAGAATGTCCAATTTTGTACCCGAAGAATAAGGACCTTGACCGACTTCCTTCCTCAAAAATTTCATGGTACGCATTCTGAAAAAACAAAAACTACAATGCACTTTTTTTAATCAGGTAAACTATTCCATAATTTCTAAATCAAATTCAGGATAAATTGAAACTCTTACAGAAAGAAAACCTTATATTTACATTATATAAACTTTCGACAATGATAAAAATTTACTTTTAAAACTTTGTATAAAAATAAATAAAAAATATCAATAAACGAATAAAGATAAAAAAAAAAAGAGAAAAAGAAAAAAAAAAAACATTTGCGAAACCCACCTCCGTGTAACTGTCAATCCCTAACTATGAAGCACCTAAGAATATTAAATATAAGAAAAAACAAAATGACTAGTAGTCGTTTATTACTAGTAGTAGTAGTAACCACTAAATTACTTAATAAAAGTAAAACTACTATTTTAAAAACTATTTTAAAATATAAAAATATAACCTTTAAATTTGTAGCCCAAAAAAATAACTTTGAGATATATATATATATATATATATATATATATATATATATATATATATATATATATATATATATATATATATATATATATATATATATATATATATATATATATATATATATATATATATATATATATATATATATATATATATATATATATATATATATATATATATATATATATACTACTTGAGCGTATTTCCATTCAAGGGATACCGAAGAAGAAGAAGGGAAAAAAAAAATGCCTTTATGACATTTTAGAAAGCTTAGGCAATTAGGGGTAATATAATGCTAAATAATTAAATATATAGAAAAATTTGTAGAAAATATTTGCATTTAATACCGAGACTATTTTGTTATTTATTCCTTTAGACTTTTTTATTCACTTTTAATTTACTCATCCCCTTTTACCATCAAAATTTTTCAAAATAAAAAAAAATAATTTTTATTTTTTTATTTTTCAGCTTCAGCAAATTATCCAATTATCTTTAATATATATATATAAAAAAAAAATAATAATACATTTATCCTTTAGGGAGAAGAAAAAAAAATTAATTAAAATGAGGATAATGATTGGGAAATAAGAAAATTAACTATTGTAAATATTTATCAACTCTGCTTAATCATAATTGGGTATATATAAAATATATATATATATATATATATATATATATATATATATATATATATATATATATATATATATATATATATATATATATATATATATATATATATATATATATATATATATATATATATATATATATATATATATATATATATATATATATATATATATATATATATATATATATATATATATAATATATATATATATATATATATATATATATATATATATATTTTTTTTTTTTTTTTTTTTTTTTTTTTTTTTTTTTTTTAAAAAAAAAAAAAAAAAATTTAAGTAGGCGCCGTTACGCTCAATTCGTAAAGGTCCTTAAAACAATCAACCTTTTTGGATGTTTCAAAATTAACTTTTTAATTTTTAATTAAATTTTCTTACAAATCATCCTCGTCTAATACACTAAGCTTTCAAATATGCCTAAAAATCCTTTTATTTTTCCTTTCTTGCAATTAAAAAAAAAAATCCCGAATTTGAAAAAAAAAAAAAATAAAAAAAAAAATAAAATTTTTTTTTTTACACTTAAATCAACCTCTTTCAGTAGGAAGGAATACAGTTATGTCCCCACATATATATGAACATCCCCCCCCCTCCCTCTAACCCCAAGAAAGCATTTTTCAATTAAACTTATCCTTAAAAAAAATTTTTTTTCTTGGCCCATTTTAAAATTAATGATAAAAGTTTAACTTGAAAAAAAATTTTAAATATTGAATTATTATTATTATTATTGACCAGTCACTTTTAAAATTAAATCCATCCTTGGACAACCTACCAAATGACCTTTTTTAAAAAAAAAAAAATAATATATATATATATATATATATATATATATATATATATATATATATATATATATATATATATATATATATATATATATATATATATATATACACCAGATAAACTGGATAATGAAAATAGTATCCGGCCAGATACCAGGTAAAAACTCAATGTATAAGAATTGCACAAATTGAGATAGAGATCTGCAAATTTTACCAGTAGACGGAATTGTATATCGGGAAGCAAGGTGTAATCGTCAAAGTGGTGGGTTCTATTCATGTGCTAAATCATGCCGAGTGTTTACGGTACCAACTATCACAATTTTGGTAAGGACTACTTCTTCCTCTGGATGGTAGCGATGATGATGATCCAGGCAACTACCCATTAGCCTTCATCTGTTTTTCATGGAGATCCTTCGAAACCTATCCTTAGTGTTCACACCTCCTTTACGAAATTCACTACATTACTCAACTAACTCCTTCTGCCTTTAAAAAAAAATAAGTACTCGTAGGGTCTGTATAAACGAATTCATGTCCACGACTGTACACATGCCTCCTCCTCCAGCACGTGCATGGAGCATGCTAATACTTTCTGACGACAACAGCCTGCATCCCGAAATACAACGCCATCTACCAGCATAACCGCAAAGCTCTCTGTTTCAACAACGAAGCAAGGACAATATCTTTCATTTGGGCTTTAATTACACTTAAATATCAATAAAATTTCTTTTTTCCAATATATATATATATATATATATATATATATATATATATATATATATATATATATATATATATATATATATATATATATATATATATATATATATATATATATATATATATATATATATATATATATATATATATATATATATATATAATATATAATATATATAATATATATATATATATATATATATATATATATATATATATATATATATATATATATATATATATATATATATATATATATATATATATATATATATATATATATATATATAGTAAAAATTTAATTTTAGTTTTGTTTCTTTAAAAAAATTAATTTCTCATTTTAGAATAATTTAAAATTAAAATATTACAACTTACCTTCACAAAAGCTAAAAACTTCTTCAAGTTTTCCTAAAGCACCAAATTAAAACATTAAAATTTTTCTATTAACCAAATATTTATTTTATTTATATTTTTATTTTTGAGAAAATGGAATTATTTATTATTATTATTGCTGTTATTATAATTATTATTATTATTTGTAGATCTAATTTGTCAGTTGAATAAAGCTTAAAATCACACCTAATTTCTTTTGGACATTACAGGAATATCCAAACATTTAAGATTTCTCCCTTAGAAACTACAGGTTACAACTATAAAACATCAATAGTACACGAAAAATTCAGATGTATAAATAATTTTGCAATCACATAATCGAACAAACTGGCTGGACACCGGATAATTGTCATTATCTGGCCGGATGTATTCATCAACCCCATATATATATATATATATTTATATATGACAGTTAACCAATATTATAATACAAAAGTTGAAGTAAATCATAACAGGCCACACTATAATTAGAATTATTTTAAATTTGGCAGTTCACAACTAACTATTTCACCATTTTTATTGCCGAGAAGAACCTGTAAAAATATAAAAAAATTATTGTTATTACTAGTAATAGTAGTGATAGTATTTGACCATGCAATGCATAATTTATAGAAATCAAAGGTCACCCCAACTACTACAGATGATAATAATAATAATAATAATAATGATAATAATGAGCCAATAATTCCTAGATTAATAAATCTATCCACCATTAAAAATGTTATTCTAAAATCAAAATGTGTTTAAGAATTAAATTAATTTGAAACTAATTTACATAACCGAAATAGAAAATATCTATGAGTATATATATATATATATATATATATATATATATATATATATATATATATATATATATATATATATATATATATATATATATATATATATATATATATATATATATATATATAGAGGGGAGTAATAAAGGGAAATCATCTATCATAACCCATATAAACCTGATTAAAAACTGTCACCAAAAACTCTTCAAAAAATTTTTTTTCGACTTACCTTATTTTTAAATAGCGCACAACATATAAACATTTTGTGAGTAGATTCAACAGGAATTGAATGAATAAGATCACCTTTCTGCAATATATATATATATATATATATATATATATATATATATATATCATCGTAATTTGCTTGGTTATATAAGGGAGTGTTGACCTTAGTGGAATTGAGGACTGAGAGAGTCTCAATCCCACTGGTCAAATCAAATTATTAGAGAGAACTTTTCCTGTAATTATTAGTGTTAGGTTAGGGATACTAAACTATTTTTTCTTTTTTCAGTCAAATCTAAGAGCTTGTATTGTTAATATTAGTTAATGAAAGAATTCCAAGTATTAAGAATATTATAACTTATAAAATCAGTGTATTTTTAGTATATATACAAGGAATTATAAAATAAAACTAAGACTGAAAGTTGTGGTGATAAAAAAGAAGCAGTACCGGAGGAACAGAAAAAACTTAAACAAAATTAAAATTTTGTAACCAAAAGGGTAATTATCCTTCAAAAGTACTTATAATACCGAACATGAAAGACAAAGTTTTAAAAATAAAAATAAACAAATCGTAAAACTTGAAATTTATGTATTTATGTATATATATATTTGACAGTGTGAAACTTGTGATAGGACGCCTTCCATACAAAGTGAACGTTCTTATAACCCTTAGGAGACATTCTCCACTTATAAGGTAAAACGAAATTAATATAATATGATAATTGAAGTAATATATATATAATAATAATTATATAATAATAGTAAAAAGTGTAAAATTTTATTTTTGTTATGTTGTTTTTTTATAGGGTTTTATTTGTTAGTTTCATTTTGGAGTTTTCACACATTTACTTCTATATCAAAGTATTGGAGAACATAGATGAGAGTGATCATATAGACGATTTGAAAATAAATTAGAAGCCTACAAAGCAAAAAGGATTGAAAGTGATCCTTACACATAAAAGTTAAGATTATTAAAAATTTAGGTAAAACTCTTTACACACCTTACTAACCACTTCATTCCAGGTGACGGTTCTTCTTTCAGTTGGGACTCACTCCATAAATTGTCCAGTCATTTCCTTAAGAACTGGCGGAACTTTTTGTTTTTTACATTATATACACCTTTATTGTTAGAATAAATTATAGTATGTATGTAAAATAAAGATTTTTACAAGTTAATAGAACTTATTATAGGGTGGGTTATTAAAGTTGTAATAAATCATATAATCATTATTGGTGTGTTCACTTACCTGTGTGTGAAGACCTTAGTGTGTTTGTTACAAATGAACCAAGCGGGGGTGTTGTGATATGGTGAATCGTCAAGTTCGCTACTACGTCAGACGGGTCCTGAAGAATTGATGAAGTTCTTGCTTAACTATTGAATAGCCAAAGGAGTGAAAACATCTCCACGCCATCAAAGTGTAAGTACTAATTTAATTTGTATCGGGGTTAGGTGATTGGAGGGAAATTTGGGCGCCATTGCATACCAACACATTGACACTGCCTATAATTCAGATCCCCACATTCCCTGACTTCCCCTTACATACACAAAAATTGGCGCCCGAACAGGGACCTGTTTGATGTGCTGAGGAGTGAATGAGATAGTGTCACGATACCTTCGTTTTACCTTCGACACCTACAGGTAGATATCTCTATCTTGGAATTGAATACTAACGCAATTGTATTGTTTATCATCTCAATTATTTTTGTGTTGGGCGGTATATGCTTGTGTATTGGGTGATTACCTGGTACATGTGTATATACTGTTTTGTTATTTGATTAATCTCTTGTATATTGCAGTTACTGTGCAGGTGATTGTGAAATCTTCAGGAGGATTGGAAAATTCTTAATAGACTTTCCAAATAGGAAGGCAGGCCTTGGATATATAGATATATCTCTATAGATCTAAGAAGTTCTGTTTTTCTTGTGGAAAGAGGAGACTTACTTTTGAAAAAAAAATTTAGAAAGCAATATGGCTACTTCAAATATTAACCTAGATGATTTTCTCGCCCAAATGGAGAACGGTCAACGTGATGAAAGTGATCAGTTGGTCACTGACACACAAAGTGCAGAGAATATGATATCCGCAGATGCAGTTAAAAGCATAGTGGGAAATTTGGCAATGCAAATGGAAAATTTAACTAGACAAATGGAAGTGGCGAAGACGGCCACCCTTACTCTGACAAACAATGGGGTGATTACCACAACAGCTAAAGAGGAGGTAGTGACCGACTTAGTTACTCTTACGGAGAATGTATCTCCAATAGTTCCAATAGTTACAAGTCAAAATCCAACTGCCTCAGTTAATGAGTTCCTCTCACCCTTTGAAAGTAGTAGGACTACTAATACTAGCATCACCACTGGAAATATATTTACAATACCAATAACAACAATGGTATATACTCAGACCCCTACAACACCAGTGACTGCTACATGTAGTGGAATATATCGAACAAACCCATGGATACCTCCTGTTGCACAAGGCACCGAAGTGGTCTTTCTTCCGAATCAGTTTGATTTAATACAGCAGCAGTTATCTTTATTGACTCAGGCTGTATCATTGTTGACGATCATGATAAACAATTCACAGAAACCTAAATTAATTGAGCCTAAAATATTTAATTATGAGAAGGAAGACAATTTACAAACATTCCTTGAATATTATGAAGAATATTGCCAGAAGAAATATCCTCAAAGCCCTGACCAATGGGTTAGATTGTTAGAAAAATACCTATCTGGTAAATTTCTAAAATTATATACAGTAATTATTAAAACAGAATCAGAATATAGGAATGTTAAAGAGATCTTATTGAGATGGTACCAGCAAGAAGAAAAGAAACGAAATGAGAATAAGTTGAGGGCTTATCATTCTGCCAAACGTCAGGACTGGGGAAGATGTTAACTTGTTCGCATTAAGACTTGAACAGTTGGCTGGACAGGCTTTTCCTGGAGTGAATATGAGAGAACACGAATCCCTTCGCACAGCCTTCATACTTAGTTTACCAGCTACCGTACAATCCAAGCTGAGAGAGTTTATAATACAGAATGAAATGTGCACTCAGACGAAAGTCCCTTGGGATAAACTCGTATTATTAGCTGACTCGTATGATCGAGAGTTAAGATCATTTGAGAAATATAGAAACATCAGAGATGCATACCTCGTCTCAGTTCAGAACACCAGGGCAGGAGGTTGAGATAATTCAAATAGACGAAATCACACCACAAACTACTTTCGTGGAGTGAAGTGTTGAAGAAGATCACCACCAAAACGGGTCGTATATAAGAATCCCCCTAGAGAAAACACCACCTCTAAAACGTATTAGCAATAGTGAACCACAGACTGGTCCTAACCAACAACAAAGAAATAAAAATTGTACTTATTGCGGACGTATGGGACATGTAATAGACGAATGTTATAAAGCACATGGCATTTGTAGCTATTGCAAAATCAAAGGCCACATAAGGAGCGATTGTAGGAATATACCTAGAGGAAAGGAGAGTGAGATGATAGGACCAACCATGAAATGTCCTTTATGTACTGGGTAAACATCTGGGGATGAATTGTCCTTCAAGGAATCGAGGTCGAGGGAATCGGAATTCGGTTGATGGAGATATTCTCGCTGATAATCGGAATCGAACAGACAGTCCCCCTAGACAAATGACTCCTTTACCACAACGAAATCGAAATAATAGCCGCACTTTTGAAAACTCCTCTAGGACTTTGACCAACGATCCTTGGACAGCCAGTGGGACTAAACCCAAGACAAGGTACGTTAATGACTGTACCATGTGTGGTGAGTCCCATGTAGAAGGGAATTGTCCTGGGGATCCGGAAAACTTCCCAACTCCGCAGTGAAGGGGCACACTGTGGGGATGGTAAATGACCTGGAAGCTCCTGAGGAAAATGACTATGACTTAGACAATGGACGTAGACGTGATTACCAAACTTACGAAACTGACAACCCTGAAATTGTTTGTAATTTAAATCTTTGTCAAGCTGACGTTGAACCGCTGATTGTTTATGTTTCACTCGATGCAGGGAAAAGTTACTTAGACTTGCATGATAGACACTGGGGCGGGAGTTAGCTTATTAACTGAAGGTGTCTTGCCTACATTAAAAAACATAGAACCCAAACCATCTACAGAAGTTACCGCTATACGTGGATTTGGGCATAATCGGAAATTTCCAATTAAGTTTTATATAGAAACTAGTATAGTTTTTGATAGTGGCTTCACCACTAAACCTATAAAGTTTTTCATAGTTCCATTAGAATTAATGACCCATAACGTAATTTTAGGGGCAGTTGCACTTAAAGATAATAATTTATTACCTGATCTCACCCGGCGAGAATTATTGTTTAGGGATAAGGATAACCTAACTAGCGTAGGGAAAGACATTAGCTTTGCTATTCCTTTCTATAACTGCCTTGTTCCCAGAATTCACAACAATACCTCCTCATATCTGTAAAGTGATTGCTGTAACCATACCTAAAATTTTTAGAAATAACCTAACTAATCGAATGGTTGAATTTACAGGTATAAGTCATCCTAAACTTCAATTTATCTCTGGCATAATAGAAATCGGGTTAAGATGAGGTATTGATAGCTGTTCTTAATCCTTCAGATCAAGAACAGTATGTTAGGAAGAATACCATAATAGGCAATATTTCAGAAATTAATGTTAGGGATAATAATATTAGCATCCATCAGGGAACACCAGAGTTAACTCCAATAGAATCCGAAAATTACTGGAATGCAGAAAAGTTAATGCATGAATTTGAATTTAAATACTCTGTCGTTGTCCACTGAACAAAAGAACATACTAGTTACTCTTTTATTAAAATACCCACATGTTTTAAGTACGGGTGACAATGATGTCGGTTTGGCACAAAACATCACTCATACAATAGAATTGGAAACAGACAAACCTGTTAGAATCCCTGTCCGACGGTTCCAAGGGCCTCTGGCTCAAGAAATCGAAAAAGAATGCACTGACTTATTGGAAGGTGGAATTATTCGACCAAGTAAATCACCTTATTCGGCTCCTGTAGTTCCCGTTCGCAAACCCGACGGTTCTCTGAGGCTTGTGTATCGATTATAGGAAGCTTAACAGTGTGACGAAAGGAGATTCCTTCCCGTTGCCCAATCTAATTGACATGATTTATAACATGCATGGGAACTCCTTATTTTCCACCATCGATCTTATTAAAGGATACTATCAGATCGCGATGGATCCTGATAGTATCGAGAAGACAGCATTCTCAACTCCGTTCGGGCAATATGAGTACATGAAAATGCCTTTTGGCGTAAAAAATGGACCAGCCACATTTCAGCGCGGAATGATGATTGCGCTGGCTGGATTACCATGGAATAAAGTAATGGTGTATCTAGATGATATTATCATTCTAGGCGCGACTTTCGATGACCATATAACAACATTAGAGAAAGTACTCATCGCTTTAGGGTCCAACGGATACAAGTTGAAACCCAAGAAAACACGACTATGTCGGACAGAGGTAGAATTTTTGGGTCATCAGATATCAGCTGAAGGAATAAAACCCTTGGATAAAAATCTTCAAGGTGCATTAGAATTTCCTGTTCCCACTACTGTTAAACAGCTAAGACAATTCCTGGGTATGGTGAATTTTTATAGACGCCATATCCCGAATTGTTCTCAGATAGCTAAACCTTTGTCTTCTCAAACAGGTGGTAAGACAGTCACCTGGACGGATTCTTGTCAACACGCTTTTGATACCTTGAAAGAAGCCTTAGTAAATCCCACTTTGTTAGGATTCCCTGATTATTCCCCAGAGGCTTCACCTCTGGAATTGTATGTAGATGCTTCAAACATTGGTGCTGGTGCCTGTTTGTCGCAAAAACAAAACAATATACATAAACCTATTGCTTATATATCCACAACGTTCAGTGGACCACAGAAAAATTACAGTACTATCGATAAAGAGCTCACCGCTTTACGGTGGGCAGTAAAATCTTTAAAAGCATTCCTAAAAGGTGTTAAATTCGTAATATATACTGACCACCAACCTTTGATCTACCTTCAAAACATGAGTATGGTAGATGGGAGGGTTGCGCGTACCTGGGAAGAGCTTAATGAATATGATTTTGAAATCAGACATATTGTGGGTAAATCCAATACGGTTGCAGATGCCTTGTCTCGATCTCCGGTGACAATACCATCCCATGGGGAATTAACTGAATTTAATCCGACATCCGTTGAGTTTATACCCCTGGGTTTTGAACAAATTGAAGTTCCAGGAGGTGGTGACGCTGTCTTTAGATGTCTGTCCTTGTTCCTTTATGATTCAATGGATAGCCATTTGGAGATACGTGCGACAATAGTTGACGAACTTTTGAAGAATTTAGGTCGCTATAACCTTCCAAGAGAAAGGTATTAGGAAAAGAATTAGAAGTTTAAAAGGCGGCGGACAATTTCCCATACCAGAAGTTCTGGATGCGTTTTGTAATATATTTAAATCTCGGTGTGAAGTATATTATGATGATAATAGACCTATGGTTTTTGGATCACAACATACTGACAAAATTTGCCGATTAAAATGTTTAGGTGGGATCCATTATAATTATTTAAAAACGATTAATGTTGTTAACACTGCATTCAATGAGGTTATCATAACCATAAATGAAATTGTTCCAAATTTTGAGAATATTGACTTGTCCCACCATAATATTAGGGAAACTGACGTTTTGACTGACCAACAGACGGACAGAATCATTAGACTTTTGAAAAACAATATTTTAAAAAAATCACCCTGTTAATACATGGCCAACTCCGTTAATAATGTTTAAAACCCATCATCGAGATTTCATTATCGAAAATGATCTTTTATATAAATCTCGGGGAGACCAAACTAAACAAATGATCATTTCATTCAATTTATTGGTATCCCTTGTTTTAAAACTTCATTGGAATTTGGCCCATGTTGGTAGAAACAAACTTTTAGACCTTGTTTATAAGCATTTCTGGCATCCTAGGGCAAACCAGGTCGTGTCTGACGTGGTTAAATGTTGTCCCGAATGCCAGAAATTAAAAACACATTCTAGTAATGTAATACCTCCCACCTTGAAAATAAAATCTAATAGTCCATTTGATCTTGTAGCAATGGATTTGTTGCAATTTCCAATTACTGATAGTGGTAATAAATATGTTATTGTATTAATAGATCACTGTTCCAAATTTGCATGTGTAGTGCCTATTAAGGACAAACAGAGTATCACAGTGGCAAATGCTTTGGAGGAAAGAATTTTACCTTTCTTACCGAAGTTGCCAAATCGATTATTAACAGACAATGGTATGGAATTTGTGGCTGAACCATTTCAAATTGTGTTAGAGCAATTTAATATAAAGCATATTCGAACTTCACCATTGCATCCTGCTAGCAATGGAATTTGTGAGCGGTTTAACCGAAGTTTAATACAGTCTTTACGCTGCTTAGTACTGGAAAATTCTTCGAGTTGGGATGAAGAGTTACCTTCATCTGTAATTATTTATAACCATACTTGGCATAGCTCTATAAAGATGTCACCTTCAGACTATTTATTAAAGAAAACTCATGTTGAACCTGCTCATACCTTTCCACAATATTGGGATGAGGGAACAATGAATTTTAAATCATTTCACATTGGTCAAAAAGTTGCTAAAAAAATCATCTTTAAAGGACACCATGTGAGTAATAAATTTCGTATCCGATGGGAAGGTCCTTTTATAATAACTGCAGTAAACGATAATAAAATAACCTATCGTATCAGAAGGATAGCTAATCCTAATAGCAGAGAGGAGAAGATCCATCATACCCAATTACGAATCTGGATCGATATTCCCTCATATTTGAAAAGAAACCCCTTTTTCCGAGAACGAGTTTTCCATGCTGATAAGGAGGAGACGGACGAAATTGTAGATCAAAGAATAATAGCGGACCAAGAGGTAGAAAGGTTGTCTGATGATTTGTCTGATGATGAAAGAGATGGAGCTGATGAATTACAATTATTATCAGAAACTGAGGATATTGATGAGGAAGATGATGGTTTCCTTGGTTTCGATAACTCAGACAAAATGGATGAAAGGGCAAAGATGGTAAGGGAGATGTGTGAAAAACTAAAGTGTTTACAAAGTGGGTTAGCAACTTCAGTTAATGATGGGGGAGAAAGATTAGATAAGTCGACAGATTTACAGCCGATTCTAATTCCAACGTGCCCTATATCTGATATACGGCCTATCAAGACTACATTAGGTTACACTTCTTCAAACACTTTTTCACCTACTCTTTCTTTCCTTTCTTTAGATCATTGCATGAGTGTATATTCCTCCGATTTTTATCGTGCTCGTTGTGCAACTTTGATGAGTGGGACTCCTGAGGAGATTTCTAATAGTGGAAATTCAGATTCTGGGGACAGAACAGCGAATTTTTCGGGATTTGAAAATTCTGGATTCCAGTGGG
>SEYY01023432.1:0-17500 GCA_009176605.1 Armadillidium nasatum
ATATATATATATATATAATATATAATATATATATATATATATATATATATATATATATATATATATATATATATATATATATATATATATATATATATATATATATATATATATATATATATATATATATATATATATATACTATAATTATATATATATATAAATATGATAGCTTCGTTCCTTGTGAACTTAAATCTAATCAGAAAGGTTAAAGACAACACCAAGAGTTTCCACATATCATTTATAACAGTGTGAACGTTTCAAACCTTAACGCGGTCCGTCCTCAGCACAATCTAAGTTCTAAAAATTTCTAATTTAAAATATAAACCAAATATAAATTCATTAACTATATATAAAATACTAAAATAATAATAATAATTGCAATAAAATAATAAAAATATAAGAATAATATTGATATTGTTTATGTTATTTTAATATCAAATAACATAAACAAAAACCAAGACAAAAGTCGAAATTTTGCAACACCAAGAAATATTAAAAAGGCTGGACTATTTTGGGAAAAAAGGACTTCATCATTGTGTGAAAAGAACAGTAGAAGTAGCTTGATCATTTAAGGATGGAGATTGAGTTTTATATATAAAGACTCCAAAATCCTACGATCAAGAAGAGAAGACGAATGTCGGAGTATAGAGAAATCGGAAGAAAAATTATGGGCATCTCCATATGAGATAGTATCTATCCATAAGAGGCCATGGAGATACCCATAATTTTTCTTCTTCCGATTTCTCTATACTCCGACATTCATCTTCTCTTCTTGATCGTAGGATTTTGGAGTCTTTATATCTAAAAACTCATTCCCCATCCTTAAATGATCAAGCTACTTCTACTGTTCTTTCCACACAATGATGAAGTCCTTTTTTCCCAAAATAGTCCAGCCTTTTTAATATTTCTTGGTGTTGCAAAATTTCGACTTTTGTCTTGGTTTTTGTTTATGTTATTTGATATTAAAATAACAAACAAAAACCAAGACATTAGACTATGTCAGTAGAAGTTCTGGATTATTTCATTTTGAACCATCAGTGGAGTAGTGGTCAACACAACGGACTTCCATCTTTTGGACCCGGGTTCGATTCCTCGAAATTATAACATCATTAGCAGTTTTGAAAAATATATATATATATATATATATATATATATATATATATATATATATATATATATATATATATATATATTATATATACTATATATATATATATATATATATATATATATATATATATATATATATATATATATATATATATATATAAAGCAATTCCAATTCACTTGAACAGTACGTTTGGCAGAAGCGATTGCTACTGTTCTTATTTCTAATCAAAAGGATCATTATACCCATAAATCATGATCAATCTTCCATTATCATTTCGATCATCGAATTCGACTCGGCAGACACGAGCGCGGGAGAGCAGTGATGACGTCATAATGGAAGTATCTCCGCGTAAACAAAAGCGTTGAGGGGAGGCCTTTAAGGCGGTAAATGGATGTCATTCCTTACCAGATGTTATCTGCATTGGGTGCATTCTTTTTTCTCAAATAATCAGAACGAACTTATTATTACTTACTGATCGTGGGCCTCCCTAAGGGGAAAGGTTTTAGTTAGGGGAGTCCGATAAGAATTATTATTATTATTATTATTATTATTATTATTATTATTATTATTATTATTATTATTATTATTATTATTATTATTATCTAATTAATATTATTCCGTTCATTTATAAAATTTTTATAAATTTATAATATTTATAATATAAATTTAAAATATATATATATATATATATATATTATATATATAATATATATATATATATATATATATATATATATATATATATATATATATATATATATATAATATATATATAGTATAATAACAGTATACAAAACAAAGATGCAACATTTTAAATTTAGTTTAATAGTTACAAGTTATATCGACAGTTATTATATATTTTAGTTTACAATATTCAACGTTTCGATTTCTCCTGAAATCATTTTCAAGAACTGAAAAAACAAAATATTAACAAATAACAAAAATAAATAAAAAACAAAACAAAAACAAAATAAAAATAAAAAATAAAAAAAAAAAAAATGAAATAAAAAACAAAAATTACACAGTCAACATAATAAAAAAATTGGAAAAAAAAAAAAATAAACTTAAAATGTGAGAGTGACTGACTAATAACTAGAATGAAAGAAAAAAAAATTTTTTGGTTGGTTTTTTTTTTTTAAACAATAAAAAAAGGACGTTCACATTCATATACAACATACATATATACATATATGCACATACATACATACATACATATACATACATATACATATATAATATAAAACATACACACACATATATACACACACATACATACATACATACATACATACATACATACATACATACATACACACACACACATATACATGTACAACCATACATATGCATACATTTACACACATACATAACCGCATATACATACATACACACTCATACATACACATATACATATATACACAATACACACACACATATACACAGACACATATATACAATACATACATACATATATACATACATATACATACATACACATATATATATACATACACACAAATACATACATACATACCCTCACACATACACACATATGCATACATACATACAACCACATATACATACCTACATACAACGTACATACATACCTGCATGCAAACATGACTACAAACAGACAAACTTACACTACATAGACATATGCAAACATATAACCAAAACATATAAACCATGTAATCGAAGAGGGAAAAGGAAACAGAACAGAGAAAAAATATATAAAGAGAAAAAAGTGAATAGCTATGATTGAACTATGTGTAAAGGACAAGATAATTGATTATTATTAAGTTCTGGCTTTAACTTTGAAATATATAGAGATTCTAAGATATGGAGAGATGAAAGATCCGAGTTGGAATCCAAAATAGAGAAATGTTGAGGAAGAGGGAAAAAAAGACAAGATGATTGAGAATGAGAACGAATGTTGGAAAAGGCAGGAGTTGAGAGAGGAAGAGAAGTACGAAAGATAGACCTTGATGCTCATAATCCTAGTCCTGAGAAGACGCGCAGTAGAACCGATGTAGCCCTTCTGACATGAGGGACACGTGAATTTATAAACTACCGACGTCTTCAACGGAAAAGGAAGAGAAGATTTATAGTGGAAGAATGAAGAAATTTTAAGAGGAGAGCGATAAGAAAAACGTAAATCAAGATGAGGAAAATGATGTGAGAGAGATTTAGTGAGCTTAGAAGTCATAAGTGTAGTGGAGTGATTAAGGTAGGGTATAGAGAAATAAATAACTTTCTTTGGAACTGTGGGTACCGGAAAAGAAGGGTGATAGGTTTTGGATAAAAAATGAGATATGTATTGAGGCACCATATTAGGAGGAAAATTATAGGAGCTAAAGAGATTTTGTAAAAAGGAAAACTCTAAATGAAGGGATAAGTAAGTGGAAGTAACATTATAGGCTCTATGTAAATAAATGAGTATAGTGTTGATTTTGTGTCTGAGAGGAGATGAACTATAAAAGTTAGTGACAGAAGGAATAGAAGAAGACTTGCGAAAGACAGAGGTAAGAAAGGAAGAAGAGGTACGAGAGATGGAAACATCAAGAAAGGAAAGTTTATTATCATGTTCTAATTCAATGGTAAATTGGATGCTAGGATGGAAAGTATTAATATAGGTGAGAAAAGAAAAAGCATCATTTATAGAAGGGAAGAGGCAGAAAATATCATCAACATAGCGAAGGTAAAGGCTAGGACGCTCAACGGAGGAAGAATTTGAAAGATATGAGAGTTCTAAATGGTGTATAAAAAAATCAGCAAGGATGGGAGCTAGGGGTGAGCCCATAGCAACTCCATCTGTTTGTTGGTAAATGGTATCATTGAAAATAAAATAAGTATCTGAAGTGGCTAATTTTAGAAGACGTGAAAATGTATCTTGATCTAGATTGTGGAAAAGGGTGGAATGTTTAAAGATGTGTTGCGTAATAAGATCTAAAGTGAGTTGTAAAGGAATGTTAGTAAATAGAGACTGGATATCATATGAGCACATGATTTTATTATGAGATGAGAAAGAACGTAAATGAGAAATGAAATTGGATGAGTTGGAAACTGAAAAGGATGAGGTAAATGAGGTTTTAATTAACTGAGCTAAATATTTTGCTAAATGAAAGTTATGCATATTATAGGAGGCTAGAATGGGTCTAATGGGGCAGTGGGGCTTATGTATTTTAGGGGAACCGTAAAGTGAACCTAAAGTTGAACCAGAGGGATAAACAGCATTATAGACCAAATCATCAATCTTGAGGTTGGTTTTCAGGTTACGAAGAGCGCGAGATAGTTTATCTTCTAGCTGAGTAATCAATTTGTGGGCTGGGGTATCAACTTGTAAGAATTTAGAACGATCTTGAAGCAGTTGAAGAACTTTTTGGTCATAATCCGTCTTATTAAGAATAACAACACCTTTTCCTTTGTCAGGGGGACAAATGATGATATCTTTCTTCGAACTTAAATCCTTTAGGATTTTAACATCGTTGGTTGAAATTAACGGATGCATAAAAGAATTAAAAGTCATCTTAAAGTTAGTGACAGCTGAGGTTTTGATCTTATCACAAATCTGCTTGAAATTAGCTTTAAAAATAGGTTCACCCCTCAAAATCAAGGCCATCCTTTCAAATGACAAGAAAAATTTGTAATAATTGTATTTACTACTCGGAAGAGAGAAATTTAAGCCCAATGACAAAAGTAACTTTTCCCGTTTGGAGAGTACGTATGACGATAAATTATGTATATGATGGTCAGGATTACCAAAAGCAGGAGGGGAAATATTCAAGTTATGAAGTTTTGACGAATGCTTCAAGAGGGTTTGATTACGTAAGTTATTTCCATTTTGACGAACTGTAAGTTTTAAACACAGCAAATCCAACAACGAAATCTGCGATTCAAATTGAAGTAAGGATATACTAAGGAAGTTGCTACAACAGGAAATCAGATACAAGAGCCGTCTAATTACTAATTATTCTTCTCTGATTAAATCTTATTTACTTCAATTTGAATCGCAGATTTTTTTTTCTTTCATTCTAGTTATTAGTCAGTCACTCTCACATTTTAGTTATATTTTTTGTTTTCATTCCGATTTTTATATACATGTTGACTGTGTATGTTATGTGTAACGGTAATCATTTCATAATTATAGATATTTCATATTTTTGTTTTTGTTTTTGTTTTTATTTTATTTGTCAGTGTTATGTTAATAATTTTTGTGTTTTTTCAGTTCTTGAAAATGATTTCAGGAGAAATCGAAACGTTGAATATTGTAAAACTAAAATATATAATAACTGTCGATATAACTTGTAACTATTAAACTAAATTTAAAATGTTGCATCTTTGTTTTGTACTACTGTTTACTTAAAATTAAGCTTAATAGAAGCCCCAAACCAATATATACAATATATATATATATATATATATATATATATATATATATATATATATATATATATATATATATATATATATATATATATATATATATATATATATATATATATATATTTAAATAAAAAAAAATTTATATTTTTTTTTTTTTTTTTTTTTAAAGTATTTTTTATTATTAAATTTTAATTATTTTAATCTGTATCTAATTAATATTATTCCGTTCATTTATAACATGGGTTTGTAAGCATATTGGCCAAACCAATATTAGGTTGCTTCACAAAATGTATATATATATATATATATATTTCTTTAAATAAATAAAAAATATATATTTTCCATTTAAATGCCGAAAGTAAAATTTTATTATTAAATTTTAATTATTTATTATTAATTTAAATTTATTTTATTATTAATAATAACAAGACCATATGCGTATCCTAAGGGATACGCATATGTGCTTGTTTTTATTATTATCTATATCTAATTAATATTATTTCGTTCATTTTCTGTTTGTATGCATTTTGGGCCGACCTATATTAAGTTGCTTCACCAAATATATATATATATATATATTTCTTTAAATAAAAGTAAATTAGTTTTATGTTTTTAATTTATAATTAATTAAAATGAAAGAATATTATTAAAATAATAATTATAATAATAATAAATTTTATATATATATATAATATATATATATATATATATATATATATATATATATATATATATATATATATATATATATATATATATATATATATATATATATATATATATATATATATATATATTATATATATATATATATATATATAATATATATATATATATATATATATATATATATATATATATATATATATATATATATATATATATATATATATATATATATATATATATATATATATATATATATATATATATCTTCTTCCACTCCACCTCCGCTTACACTTCTGTCTCAGTCTCCACCACCTCCTCCACCTTCACCTCAGCCTTCACTTCTTCCTTCGTCTCCACCTCCACCTCAACATCCATCTCCACCTCCACCTTCACTTCTGCCTTCGTCTCCACCTCCACTTCAACCGCCATCTCCACCTCAGCCTTCACTTATGCCTCCGTCTACACATCCACCTCCATTTCCAAGTCCAACTCAACCTCAACGTCCACATATTGCTAAATTTGTGCATCAGTCTCCACCTCCACCTCCATCTCCGCCTAAAATTCTGACTTCGTCTTCACATCCACCTCCACCTAAAACTAAGCCTTAAATTATGGTTCTAATAACAAGAAAATGTGCGTATCCCTACGGGATACGCATATGAGCTTATTATTATTATTTATTATAATATAATATATATATATATATATATATATATATATATATATATATATATATATATATATATATATATATATATATATATATATATATATATATATATATATATATATATATATATATATATATATATATCACAAGCAGGAAGGCAGCTCAGCCTGTCAACAGAAACAGCAAGCTTATACGGAAACCTCTATTCGCCTCACCCGTTAGAGCTTTAAAGAATCAATATTTGGGTGTCGTCTTGAGCAGACAATTCGCTCAAAAACTGCTCATAATTTGTTGTAATCCAAAGGATTAAGATTCGGGGCTCCCAGAAGGCGAATCTTCAACCATAAGAAAATGTTCCGGTATTGAATGATGTTGAAAGGTTCATGGTTTATTTTGGAAGAGGGTATGACCTAGTAGTTTTTATCACATCTTCCAGAACGGTCTGCTGGAACACAGATGCCGAGGTTTTAATACCTTTTTCATAAAAATGGATGGCTGTCGCCCTGTAGCAGCTCACTCCCTATAACCAAACCATCTCAGAAGTCGAATGATGACCTCTTTGGAGTCTGGTAACAAGTTATGATGACTCTTTAGAAGACCCACTTTGTTTCCTAGAACTTTCTTCCAAAGTAAAGATTTTTTCGTTTGTAAAGAGAATTTTTCGATGTAGATGATGCGAGAACTTAGAGTCAACAGGCGTTTCGACTTTTCACTCCTACCTTTCTTTAAGGTATCCTTGAATAAATGTTCTGTGAGCCTTGAAAGAACTTAACCTGAAGTTCTTCCTAACGATGAGCCTCATGGAATTCTAAGGTGTTTCCATTTCAAGTGACATGATTTTCTGGTTAGGAAGCGGATTACGCCTATTTCGTGCCCTTACAGTTTTGACAGTTTGCGATGGCCCCTTCCCCCCAAAAAATAAAATAAAATCGTGGCCTGCCATATATATATATATATATATATATATATATATATATATATATATATATATATATATATATATATATATATATATATATATATATATATATATATATATAATATATATGTGTGTGTGTGTGTGTGTGTGTGTGTGTGTGTGTGTGTGTGCGCGCGCGCCTTCACGCGTGTGCGTTTTGTGCACGAGCGTATTTAAATTCCTTACTGATGGAACAGAAATTATTTTGATATTCATCAAAAATATATATATATAATATATATATATAATTTTTTTTTTTTTTTTAAGATTTTATAAAGTGGTTTAAAAATAAAATGTGAATATAATAATAATAATAATAATAATAATAATAATAATAATAATAATAATAATAATAATAATTTAATTTTTTAATTTTTTTTTATTTATTAAATATATATATATATATATATATTATTTTATATATTATTATATTTTATATTATATATATATATATATATATATATATATATATATATATATATATATATATATATATATATATATATATATATATATATATATATATATATATATATATATATATATATATATATATATATATATATATATATATATATATATATATATATATATATAATCAAAGACCAAAAGGGCTAACATTAAATTTTTTAAAAACGAGAATAAATAAAATTAAAAAAAAGGCTTTTGAAAAGTGTGATGGTTGAGTGGACTTTGGGAACCAAGAAAATAACGACTTTTGAATATTTTTGAAGCTTATTTTATGAATTTAGAAGAAATTTCAAACTAAACTGCAGAATAGATTAAAATTTTCATTAGTTTAACTGCTTTAAAATGAGTGTTTTTTTTTTTTTACTTACGAAAGGAAGGGAAAAAAAGTTTTATATATACATTTCCTCTGCGCCGAGGCGGAGCTGATTTACCTCTCAATTCTGCCAGTTTTATGGTAACAATGTTTTTTTTTTTTTTTTTTTTTTTTTTTTTTTTTTTTTTATTTAAAATTAAAAAAAAAAATCAGGACAAAGAAAAATGTGTTTCTTTCCAAGAAGAAGAAAAAGCCGAATGAAAGACTAAGTTGACCAGAAAAAAAAAAAAAATTAACTAGAATAGATCCCATAACCACTCGATTACGAGGCCAGGAACAAAAAAAAAAAAAAAAAAAAAAAAAAGGCAAGACTAAGAGCAAAAATCAAAAGAAATTTAAATAAAAAAATATATCATAACATTTCATCGCTTTTTTGCCCCAATTTTTTTCCTTTTAATTAATCTTTAATCTTCGATCACTTCTTTCCCCTTCATTTTCATAACCCCTCTTTTATCCCTCCCCCTCCACCCCCCTCACCCCCTTTTTTCATTATAAAATCGGTTATTGAAGAAATCATTAAAACTTCTATAAAAGAAAAATTTAATATTTGCCATTAAAATAAAATATATATATATATATATATATATATATATATATATATATATATATATATATATATATATATATATATATATATATATATATATATATATATATATATATATATATATATATATATATATATATATATATATATATATATATATATATATATATATATATATATAAGAGTATTACACATAGCTTCATGCACATATTTTAATCACAACATTAATTTCACTGTTCTTAGATATGAATAAATATACAAAAACAAAAATAATAATAATAATAATAATAATAATAATAATAATCAATAGAAAAGATTTCCATCACTATTATCTAGAAAGGAAAAAATTTTTCTTAAATTAATGTAAATTTTGCATTAGATCGGTAACTTGTTTTTCTTCCTTTTTCTACATGTAACTAAATGCTACATTTTTGTCCTAATAATCATTGGATATCATTTTGCAGAATTCGGAACGCCTTTTTGGCTAAAGATTTCTGGAAATTCTTGAAAGAGTGACTGTGTGTACTTGATCGATCTCAATTATGACAGTGAATTTAATTTTGTATGTATTACAGGTACTCTAACCCCATGATTTCAAAACACTCTTTTTGGAATGTAGTAGTTAGTTCAACCTGACCGTATGGGTTTGGGCTTTGTCGTACGTTAAAATAAGTTTCTCCGACAGCCCAAAATTGGTCGAAGAATATCACTGCTATAGCATTGCACCGTTAATGTACTACATTTGATGATATAGATAAGTCTGTACGCCCTTTCAGGTATATAAAGCCCTAAACCAAAACAGATCCTCCACCGTGGTAGTCATTTTCGATATATTACTATCAGCCTATCTTTCTCCTTGAAGTCTCCATGCTTATACTCATTTGTCGAATATAGAAAGATAAAAGTTAATCTTATCTGTGAAAGGTAAAGTTATCAATTCTGATGTTCCAATGAAAACTGACAATCTAGTTGTAGGATTCTCATAACACTTTGGGAAGGAATACAGCTTTATAATCCAGTTTCCTAACTCCAATTGTAGATATTTAGGCCAGAAATTATCTTAGTTTATCACAGGGAGTCTATGTTGCACTTGAATGCAGATTATTATGTGGAACTTGTTTAAAATACCATTTTTGCAATGTTGTTCTTGATCTTCTCAAGCCTTGCAGATCTAGTCTCCCGGAGTAACTATCTCTCTTTATAGACTTTCAAGTACTAACAAAACAAAGAGACCATTATACCAAACTCTAAAATACCTAGCATCTTTCCTGAAAGTGTCCCACCTCCCATAGCAAATTCTACATTATTTAAAGACCTCCGAAAACAAAGACCTATTCCTAGGAAAACAATTAACGGTCAGACTTCGATTTAAACCAGGTACATATTTCAGAAACTACTGAACTTACGTAAAAAAGGATTATATTTTTAGAATCCTTGTCGAATTTCAGGTAGGAAAAGTATAAAATGTTTGCAAATAAATAAATAAAAAAAAAAAACATGATTATGTACGATAAGCGCTGAACTAATCAACCTAATTCGACTTTATGTAACCTGAACTACCGAAAATGGCCACCGTATACAGGCCTAACCGATGTATTACTACCATATATATATATATATATATATATATATATATATATAATATATATTATATATATATATATATATATATATATATATATATATATATATATATATATATATATATTATATATATATAATATATATATTATTTAACATCTTTTACAATTTTGTTAGTCATTAGCGAAATTTTAGTTATTCAAATTTCGGCAAAATTTAAGAAAAAAAAGTGACGTTGCCAGACGTAAGATTCTATCGAGACTTAATAAAAAGTAAACTTTACTTATATAAACTTTATTATTATAAGAATTTTTTTTTATTTCCCAATGTCTCCTACCTGAAATTCGACAAGGATTCCAAAAATATAATCTTTTTTTACGTAACTTCAGTAGTTTTTCAAATATGTACCTGGTTTAAACCGAAGTCTGGCCACAATTAACAATACTAAGTTTCTTAATCGCTCTCGTAGGAATTAGGTCTATGTTTTTGCTTACCTTTTTAACTTTTTTAAATTTCACTGCTGTAAAGGTTCGATTACACTGAGCTAGTTTACAAGTCAGGGAGTAGCGATTTTACTAGCAGCGTTCAAACTCGCTCAGTGTAATATACCCCAGCGAGTAAACTAGCTAAATCACTGCTGAACGCTGCTGAAAAGCTGAGTACCCGTCTACTTTACATTCTACTCGCTGGTTTGTAAACAAACTCTGTGTAATCGACGAGTCGCTCACTCGCTCACAAGACTACCAAGAGGCACAATAATGAAAACATAGAATAAACACTGTGAGTGAAGAGACTACATTTGTAATTTTTTTTTTTTTAATTTGAAACAAGATGTCTAAATCTTTGTACATATTTTGGGACACATTTTTCGTTTTAATATTTAAATATTCGGTATTTTTTAATGTTTCAATAAAGAATAATTTAATATCTTTACTACTTCCACTTTGACATTTAATTTAAAAATTTTAAATAGGCTTACCAAGATGTGAAACACTGAAACGAAGAATATAAATTATGAGAGGATAGATGACTTAGCGTAGCGAGTTTACTAGCCCAGTGTAATCGACTAAACAATATAGTAAAATATACAAGAATTTAATAAAGGTAAAGAGTGATTTAAAAAATATTTTAATATAATTAAGCTTTTATTAATTCTGTAATCCTTTTTTGATTCTTTATTCTTAAGTGTAAAAACTAAAAAGCATAATTCTTGTTATTGTTGCATTTCACAAACACTGAGAATTTCAAAATTTTTGTCAATCATTCAACAGTTGTAAAGCCGAAAGACTTTTCTTGCGAAGCTGAAGATTCTTTTTCAGGAGCGGATGCTGGAATAGTCAAAATATTTCTGTGACAGCTTTACCAGTGTTGGAAACAATCTCGTTCATGATTTTACCAATATTTCTGTACATCCCTTCAGAAATATAATGTTGACTGAAATATTTATATATTTAAATATAAATGTGCTCCTGCAATTTCGTTTAGGTTTGTCGAATTTTGAATTTAAGAAGCCATAAAGCTGAAAAATTTCCTCTTTGTTTTAGAGTTTCCTGAACTACTTCTCGATAAATGCTCTGATAATGTAATAACGATATTAGAAACTTTTGAAACTTTGAAAGAGAACTGTTGACGCTAATACGGAAGCCTTTCTGGTTACTTTATCCCTTTTCAGGGTACCAGTCAAGTCTAAACCTAGGCCAGGGATGGCGAACCCCTACAAAATATAAACCTTGACTGAGCCATTTTTGAGATCTTTATTTAGAAAAAAAAATAGAAGTGGGTCACAAATTTATTTACCATATTAATGTTGACAAACTTCTTGTTGCATCTTGTTTGCTGGTGTAATAATCCTAGGTTTATATTTTGTAGTTTTAGTTTTACATATGCAGCACTCACATCTACACCAAGACGATTTCTAATGCTTGATTTATAAAATACATATGTGAAAATAACGCTTTAAATAATGTTAGTAGAGCTAGTGGCAATTTTTTCATTGTTTCAAATGAATTTGGTAAAGAATTCCATTCTATAAGAAAGACGTTTTCATTCATACTTTCGATAGATTTAGTTTCTTTCATTGACGATTTTATTTCATTTTCTTTTTAACTTCTGGTTTCACCTCAATAAATTTCTCAGAAATCTTCGTTCAATGATGAACGAAGATTTTTGAGATTCTTAAATTATAAAGAAGTGTATGAGTGCCTCCTGAAAGCTCTTCTCACAGTAGAATAACTGGACATTTATTTGGTATAAATACCTAAAACGAAGTGTGAGTCACTGAAATGTGGGTGGTGGGTCACTTTCTGACCCGCAGGTCAGTGGTTCGCCATCCCTGACTTAGGGTCTAATACACTTGCGAATTGATAATTTTTTTTTTATATTTTCATACAACTGAAGACGCTTTTGTTTAGATTTTTTTTAATCTGAAAAACTGTGCACAATTAAATTTTGAATGCATTTGCTCAAGTTGATACTAAATAAATATTTAAGCCTGATGAAACGGAACAATGCCACTGAGTCAGTTGCATCCTCAAACGACTGAAAAATTTCTTACCTATCTTTAAGAATATTTCCGTTATATATTCCATCTAATAATCCTTCAGAAAAGGCAAATCTTTTCAGTCTTCATTTTTTATCTAATTCCATCTTAAACGATTTTTGCATTCATCCTCCTAATCCTCTTCTTAGATATTCCAGGTCTCTACCCGTTATTACAAAGGATAGTGGCCCATATGACATTCCTCTCAGAGTTCAAAGGGAGTATGCATCTGAGCTGTCGACTGTTCTCGTTAGACTCTACTCTCTATGCATCAATTCTAAAAGTTTTCCTCAATTCAGGAAGCATACATTTGTTTAGCCGATCCCAATTAGGGGTAGCCACCTTGATCCTTCCAATTATCGTCCTATAGATTTCACTTGTACTTAAATCTTTGAAATTCTCAACTCTCATTTCCTGGATCATCTTGAGTTTCATTTCCTTCTTTCTGATAATCGGAAAGGCTTTCTACGACTGAGGTCAACTGGTGACATACATTCCTATCTTCTGATTTATAGTCTTCTGTCATTAGGGACTATGGGGAGTCTTGAGTGGTGGGGCTTGATGATATCCAAAGCTTATTATGACGGGGTATGATACAAGTTACTACTCCTTAAACTCCCTTTCTTTCGGTTTCCTATTTCTCTTTGTTTCCTTATGTCTAGTTTTTTTATCGGATCATTTATATCGACATCTGTTGATGGAATGACCTCTTCTTCCTTTCCTATTAATTGAGATGTTTCTCAGAGGTTCTGTTCTATCCCCAACTTTATTCTTACTTTTCATCAATGATCTTCTCAGCTGTACTATCAACTCTATTTATTCTTATGTCTATGACTCAACTCTCCCTTTTTCTCACTCATTTGAAATCTGAACCTTCTTTTGCATTTAGAGCCGCTTCTCAACTTTATCTCTCTTATTCTATTCTAGCTGGCCTGGATGTAATTTACCTTAGGATCGCGTCAACCTTGTGAAATTCAACTTCTTCACATCTCCCTCTCGACACCACCTTCCAACTCTACTATCTCATTCAACGTCTCTCCCATCTCACCTGTGAACAACATACACATCCTTAGTATGAACATAAACAAATAAATTGTCCTGTAAACCTCTATCACAATGGTTACTAGGGCGTTCCCAAAGAAGTTAGGAGTTATATCCAAGTTGGGAGAATTTTTTTCTTCCGAACGGTTACTTCAATTATATAGGGGTCTTATCCACCCATGAATGAAGTAGTGTTCTCTAATTTGGGAACGGGGAGAGGCTTGCCTGTCTTTTGGGTAGTGTTGAATTTAAGGCTAAAATGACTAATAAGTTGCCCCCTCCCTTGACACTCTGTCTGTGATAAAACAATTAAACACTATCTCTTTTCTACAGCACTATCTTTTTTTCTACAGCAACAGGTGCTTCAGGTAACTGACCTCTCACATTCCACCACCATCGTAGCACTTATTTTCACATGAATTTTATGCGAATATTGAAAACTCCATGCTTGCTCTTTGTGGTGTGTCCTCTTTTCCATTTACCTCTATTCTGTGGAACTCCCTCCTTCATCTCTTTTTTCCAATTGCATTTAATCCTCTCCTCTTTAAGGCCTTCAACAGCACTTACACTGAGAGATTTACGCTAAGCTTGGGCTTTTCAATCGGTTTCGAGAATTGAGTTCAACGTTTGCAGAAATGTATTGATGTTCAAGGAGATTATATAGAAAAATAATATTACATGTTCATTGAATAAACCTTTGACCTTCTTTCAGTCTTTGTTTCATTACCTTATCTGCAGTGTGTGAAATTTTAAAGCAAAACAGGCGTTACTTTTCAGCCACCCTAGTATTATATATATATATATATATATATATATATATATATATATATATATATATATATATATATATATATATATATATATATATATATATATATATATATATATATATATATATATATATATATATATATATATATATATATATATAATAAAATAAAAAAAAAAAAAAAAAAAAAAAAAAAAAAAAAAAAAAAAAAAAAAAAAATTTTTTTTTTTTTTTAATAAATAAAAATTTTTTTTTTTTTTTTTTTTTTTTTTTTTTTTTTTTTTTTATTTTTTTTATATATATATATATATATATATATATATATATATATATATATATATATATATATATATATATATATATATATATATATATATATATATATATATATATATATATATATATATATATATATATATATATATATATATATATATATATATATAGCTGGATTTGTCAAAGGTTATTCGTCCAGGTACTCCCTCTCAAGTAATAATGTGATATTTTTTATTCCATATAATAAATAAACCTCATGCTAATTACCTAACCTAACTCTTAATTTAAGTTTTCAACAGTGAGGTGAACGCAGAGATTATGCGAACTCAAGTAACTTCCTGATACCATTTTGGGGGTTCACTGAGGCCCCCCAGGGATCCCTTCCCCCCGACTTGAGGTATCAGGAAAGAGCGTGAGGTAAATTTGAGTAGTGATTTGCAATTGCAAATCAAAAACCCTGTTAGGCTTAGGTTGCCAGATTTAGCTACCTCTCGACAAAATCTGGCACCTGTCAAAAGTGCGTAGTAGACTACTTTCCTTCTACATTTATTTTTCATTGCTATAACATCTCAATGGCAAACTTGTCACCTTCTTGATTTATTTTCAAAACCGGGTTTAAGTTAAGCTGAGAATTTTGTTGTAATTTATTAAGTCTTATTGTTTATCATTCTATGATGCAGATTTGCTGACAAATCTGAGGAACGGCAACCAAATCTCTAAATCATTTTAGTATAAGTTATCGTAAAGCTGCTAAAAAAAAATATGTAATAAATCGAATAGAAAGAGTAATCATGAAATATGTAAATAAATTGGTGTTAATATATTTGAACAATATGTAAATTAACTTAAATTTAAGCTTTTTGGTTACACTTAAGCTTTAACGCGTTTACTCAAAAGAATAAAATTGTGTTAAAAAGTAATATTAAAAATAATTTTGAATGAAGTCTACGGGATCTCTTGATGTATTTCAAAATAATTTAAATAGGTTTATTAGCTACAATATTGTTTATTCAATTTCGAGAGGATTATGTAGAATATAACCAATTAATCTATTTTGTTTTTAATATATAATTAATTTTATTCTTTTATGTATTTTTGCTTACGAAATCCAGACTTAAAAGTCGATCTATCTACCTATCTATCTATCCATCTATCTCTTCTCAATCCAGTTTTATATATATATCTTACTTTTCCCCTCCTTAACTGTTCATTTTTTCCCCCATTTTTTTTGTCAGTTTTTCCCCACTAAATAAACATTTTTTTCCCTGTCATCTTCTTCACTTTTGTGAATGGTCCATCGCTTTCTTTCTTTAACTTCATCTTAATAATAAATAAACACTTCAATGTATGTTCTGTTCTTATATATATATATATATATATATATATATATATATATATATATATATATATATATATATATATATATATATATATATATATATATATATATATATATATATATATATATATATATATATATCTTTCTGATTTCTCTTCGTCACGTTCTTTCTGGCATTTTGCTAATTTATTAATTCAATAACTTTGCTTGGTCCTATTTCATTCTTCAGATATCTTCCGAATGCACAGATGCTTGTTTTGTCTTCTTCTGGAGGTGAACTCTTCGCCGGCACAGAAGTTGTTTTGTCTTCTACTCTTCGCCCAAACCTTTGCCTTTAAAATTTAACCTTATTTAGATGAATCTGAAGCTATTTTTCCTTTTCCATCTTCTTCCAACTCATATTATACCTAACACTGTAATTTCTCCGAAAGGTGTTATTTCTGATAGCTCTGAGCTTAACACTAAAAAGTTTTATGGCTTTGATATTATCACTCCGGTGATACTTAAAACTTGTTCTTTCAAGTTTGGGGGAATTAGGGAATATTGTTTCGTCTCAGTTTTTACACTTCGACATTTCCTGCCAAATGAAAAAGAGCTCTTATTGCCCCCTGTGCCAAAAAAGGGAGACTATTTTAGTCCTCTAACTATCGTTACTTTAATTAACCCTCCATTCTTTTTAAGTTTTAGAATTTATCCTTAACAAGAAGATATGCAATATCTTAATTCTTTTAAGATTATATATATATATATATATATATATATATATATAT
>SEYY01023432.1:20000-35000 GCA_009176605.1 Armadillidium nasatum
TCTCCATCACCTCATCTCCTATCCACTCCTATGCTTGATCTCCACCCTTATTATTCCTTCCATTTTGAAAACGTCCCACCCAACAGCAGTTGATAGACTCGAGAAGGGTAGCCTTTGACAACTAACCTCTGATCTTTTCCCGTATTTCAAATTGGGGCAGAGAAAACATGGTTGTTTTCAATGCTCAAAAACTCAGTTCCTCCATCTCTCCACTCGACACAATCTCCACACAACTATGATATCTTCTTCGAAAACACACAGCTCAAGCCTTCATCTGTTCTTAATATTCTTGGTGTTTCTTTTTCTCGTGATCTTTCTTGGAAAGATCACATTACTTCTCTTTCTAAACAAGCTTCTAAGAGGTTGGGTGTTCTGAGGCGCCTTCAGAAATACTTCACGCCACCCCAGTTGCTTGCTCTGTATAGGGTGTTGTTCGTCCCTGTATGGAGTATGCTTCGCACATCTGGGGTGGTTCCACACATACAGCTCTCTTAGAAAGGTGGAGTCAAGGGGCATTTCGTCTCATCAACTCTCCTGCTCTTACTAACTCTCTTCAATCTCTTTCTGCCCGTCGAATTGTTGCGTCACTCTCTCTTTACTATCGCTATTACAACAGACACTGCTCTTCTGAACTCTCTCGTTGCATACCTCCTCCATTGAGAAGAGCTCGTGCGACACGCCTTTCTACACAGTCTCATCCTTTCTCTGTCCAACTCTCCGACCCAAGACTTAACCGCTATGCTCAGTCTTACATATACTCTTTGGTAAAGTCTGGAACACACTCCTTCATCTGTTTTCCCAACTTCCTTTGACTTGCATACTTTCAAACGCCGTGTGTCTGGACACGTCGGCCACCATCGACCATGATAATAGATCTTTCCCAACTCCGGTGGAATTTGGTAGGCCTCTGGCCTTTGCCCACCGGAGGAGACAAAAAAAAAAAAAAAAAAAAAAAAAAAAAAAAAAAAATATATATATATATATATATATATATATATATATATATATATATATATATATATATATATATATATATATATATATATATATATATATATATATATATATATAATATATATATATATATATATATATATATATATATATATATATATATTATATATATATATATATATAGGGATGAACAGAAGCTTTGGTTTCGGTATGCCGATAATTCTTCAAATTGCCGAAGCCGATTAATTAATTATTGGTAATGCGAATATCCTAATTGGCTCTAAATGAAATTAATTTTATAACAAATAAGTGTTGACTGAAATTTTAAAAAAAATAAAAATTTAATTTTTTTGCAAGTAGTTAGTAATATCTAATAAGTATATGAAAAGTTGTTAAACTATTAATTGATTATCATTGCAAATGCTAAATTGTTTTACATTTTAAAAATACTTTCCCATAGTTGCAGTGGACAAATTCTAATTCTTCACTATGTTCTTGGTTGTCTCATATATATATATTCCCTGTTGTACTGTAAAAGACAGCTCACTCGTTTCTGAAGAGGTGGAGCACTGATGTATTTTTGGCACAATGAATACTATCCAATATCTGATTTTTCTTTCTTCGAGACAGTTAATTGGTAACCTGCACACCATTCATTTTTTTTGGGAGCTTCTGGTAAAGACTTAAATATGAATCATGTGGTGAATCATTTCACATTTAGTTATTTACCCTTTTAATAAAGATGACTGCTTATTTCGCGCTATTACACGAAAGAACCAGAATCAATATATAAGTGTGCCAGAATATTCTTTTTGAAATCGGTCTTGCATTTGACTAAAAATCGAAAACTGGTAAAGCAGAGATTTTTAAGAATTTTATTTTATTTTTTTTTTTTGGTAAATTAATATGATATATTTCAATTACTACTGGCTATTGCATCCAAACTTTTATCTCTGGCTGTGTCTTGTTAAGAAGTTTTTATTTTGCGTGACAACGGTGATAAAAGTAAAAACAACGATACACATTTTTCTCAAATCTGGAAAATGCGAATATGATGTTTGTTTTTGGTCTTTGCATTTGGGAATGGTACAGCTGCTGTTGAAGAGTATCGTCAACTGTTTTCGCGTTGTAGAAATCAGGATAAAAACTTACTTATTAGAACTTTCAACACATTGTGAGAGACCGGTAGACTTCCAAGTGCGCACATCACATCTAAACGTGCCCGTAGACAAGATATAAATAAAAGTAAGCATTCTGGAGTTAGTGAAACAGAGGGCCTACGACTAGCTCACGAAGAATTGCTGCTCAACTTGAAATTCTTCAGACAAAAGTGATTGCACATTACACGAACAGGAATTATATCAATACCACCTAAAACCAGAAGACTATGCTAGACGGACTGAATTTTGTCGATGGATAATTGCTAATCGTCATTTGGTTCACTACAGAATTTTTATCCGAAGAAACAATTATTCACTCGTAACGGCTTCGAAAATACCAGCAACTCTCATCATTGGTCTGACGAAATTACCCACAAAATAGTCAAAATGAATTTCTCATCATCGTTTTTCAGTTAACGTGTGATTGGGGGACTGTCTATCGTCATTTAATAGGATCTTTCGTTATTGAGAATTTTCTAATACACAGAAAACAAAAACTGCTTTAAAATGAGCATTTTACGTTCCTCTTTTCATCGTGTCTCAAAAGAGGACTTTTTTTTTTCTTCAATTTGAACACTATTTTATCTTTCAAATTAAGACCCTAACCTAATCTAATATCTGATTTCTCAAAACGACTACCTTATTGAGAGAGAATTGTCTTCAATTTTGAGGCCTTATTTTTCAGTACTTGTGAACACTGAATCCTCAATTTGAAAACCCCAAAACTACTCATTTAGAGAACTAAATTACTCTTTACAGACATCGCCAGATGACGACCTAAAACCCCTATTTCTGTTTCTCATTTTGAGCAACAAATTTTCACAATTTTATATATATATATATATATATATATATATATATATATATATATATATATATATATATATATATATATATATATATATATATATATATATATATATATATATATATATATATATATATATATATATATATATATATATTTAACTTAACGATTAATAATTTTTTTCCGATGACGATGAAACTGAAAAATATATATTTTAAAATTTCCATTATTTTAATAAATTTAACAATTTTATAATAAATAAAAATTATATTTTTTTTCTATATACTTTATTTAAAAAAAATTGTGTAAATTACATGTAATTTTAATATATAATAGTGTCTTCAGAAAACTGATTCAAAAAATTTTAATATATGAGAACACTGACAGACATGGAAAATTTTTTGTACTTTAAATTTTGAGCTTTTAAATTGTGATGCAGAAAGAATCTTTTACCCCCCCCCGCCACCCCCCAATTTCTGGGGTAATTCGATTTAGTCTTGGATTGCATATTTCGCCCTTACTACTAAACAGCCTTTTACTCTAAATAGAAGAAAATGGAACAGATATTTAGCTGCTAATATAAGAAAAATAATCGGCATAAAATTGACGATTGAGAAAAATATACCGATTCTGAAGATGACGATTAATCGTCTTATATATATATATATATATATATATATATATATATATATATATATATATATATATATATATATATATATATATATATATATATATATATATATATATATATATATATATATATATATATATATATATAATATAATATATAAAATATAATATATAAAAGTATAAGTGTAATTCATCAAATAATAATAATAATAATAATAATAATAATAATAATAATAATAATAATAATATAATAATAATAATAATAACGTTTAGTGTGTAAAGTTGTTGATAAAAATATCTGTAATTTAACGCTTTAAATTAATAACAACTTCATAAACAAAAAATATAAATATTTTTTAAAGTAATTAAAAATTATTTTAATTAAATTTTGTCTAAAATAAAAAATTTATAAAATGAGAAATATGACGTCACAAAACAGGCTTTTTCAAAAGTTTTAGGTCACTACTACTACTACTACTATAAAATAATAATAATAATAATAATAATAATAATAATAATATCAATCTTGTAACTGCTAAATTTACCGACTTTGCTGAGCATTAAATGTTTATTTTGAGACTTTGGAAATTAGCTGCAATTATTATTATTATTATTATTATTATTATTATTATTATTATTATTATTATTATTATTATTATTATTATTATTATTATTAGAAAAGAAACTAGTGTTCAATCCATACTTTCCTTTATTCAAACATTTTTCAATTCAGAATTCAATTTATTAAGTTTACTTAATGAATTATTACATCTAATTACATATATAATTTCGATCGATAAAATATGAAACATTATTAGCTAACGAAAATGTGACGGTGAAGTGCAGAAACTTGTAAACACGGGGACTCTGAGCATTTAGTTTGCATAACTAATTATACTCGCAAATATACAAAGAGTCTGGCAGTAATAAAATGACCAGCAATATTCTAATAAATTAACAGGTTAACGGTAAATTTACTTTACTATTTACTTATCAGGTATAATTAAGTTAGAAAGTAAATTTAAAAAATTCTTTATAAAAAAAAATAAATAAAATATAATTAAAAAACCTTCTACTCTACGAACCTCCGAGTTGACATTAAAAAAAAATAAAAACTAGAGCGACATTAGTGATGAATGTATTTTAGGGACTAATTATATTACTCCGCGTTGGCGCCAATTAACACACGTCTGCAATGATAAAGATGATGGCGAGGGTGATTCACATCATTCTCTTTTTTTTTTTCTTCATCCAGTAAACTTATTACGAACTTTGCATATTTTTGGAAAATACGTGCTCGACTACATGTCATTAATATGCATATTAGCTAATTGTTTTTAATTGGAAGCACGTAAATATGAAAAGTGTAAAATTTCCTCAGTTTTTGCTACATTAATAAAACTTCTTGTATATAATGGGGATATATATATATATATATATATATATATATATATATATATATATATATATATATATATATATATATATATATATATATATATATATATATATATATATATATATATATATTCTTTCGGAGAGTCCAATACTCCAACTCTTGGGGAAGCCAGATTGGACAACTTTTCCTATGATTAACGGTGTGGTTTCCTTTAAAAAGTTGACTGTCGTTTGGATTGGACGCATTGAAATTAAATAAATAAAAATAAATAATATAAATAATAATAATAATAATAATAATAATAATGAGAAGTGGTCTACAAAGTACAAATGTTTCAGACTTCCCACCCTAATATGGGTGGGGGAATCGGGAATATATTATCGTACTCCCGATTCTAGAGTCGGTAGTATTTTTACTTTCGATATATTAACCCACAGATAAAAAGATCTGTGCCTCATAGTACAAAACAAGCATATAAAATGCCCTATTTATCCACGCTAATAATTAGAGAGGTCAGAGTTAAAGTGAAAATTGATTAGTTCGTATATTAATTAGCATTAAAATTGAACTATGGACTTGATTCATTATTACATAGGAAAATATAACATTTTTACTCTAATACCATGGAAGTGTTAGTGCAAAATGGACAAAAATATGGACTTAGTTCACTTTAACTCTGAACTCTTTATTATTGTATTTTAATTATAATTTCCCGTTTGAAAGAGAGAATTTAGACGTATGTGGAATTTAGACAAGGTTTTCTGAAAAAAATAAAAAATTTTAAAAAAATAAAAAGATTTCTCCATTAATTTCAATTTTGACGTGACATAGGATTTTTTAAAAATAATAATAAAATAAGGAAAAATTGAAGAAAGAAAAAATAGAGGTCAAGATCAAGACTCCTCAAAAAAAGTCTATAGACTCCCAGTTCACTACTTCCGACTCCAAATCCCTATCCCTGCTACAAACTAGAAGTTCTAATACGGTAAATTTTAAAAGTTTCGTCAATTAAAACTGAAAAGGTTCAAGGAATAAGTCTCTTGCCAGATTCCAAAACTATATAAATAGCCAACACGGACTAATTAAGTACGTATAGTATGACATATTTCTATTATGTAGCTGGTATATGGATTTTAAATGGCTGTAATTTTTGAACTGTATAGTTTGGGACCCTTGTTCACGGACACTTTTTTTCATAGATGGTATATATATATAACCTCTGGTCATAGTTTGGCTAAGGAATTCTGAAACATCCAGTATTTATATAGCAACGTCCTAAGAGAACTATATGTAAATCCAGGTTTATTACTGGTCTCTAACACAGAGAAAGAGCTAGCATATACTTTACGTAAAAGTAAATTTTGAAATTGAAAACATTTACTATTAATCGTTTTTTTTTTTTTCAAATAACTGAAAACTGAAGACAATTAAGCGCCAAATGAAATGACAGATGGTGACAGGCACTGTACAGAACTAATGATTTACTCCTTTTTTTTTTTTTTTTTTTTTTTTAACCTGAAGGAATGAAAAAGGGGCGAGAATTCTATCGTATCTAAATTTTAGTTATTTTATTATTTCCCCAAAGTATTCTGTAGCCAAAACCACATATTTATTACGGAAGAATTGACAGAATTTATCAAGATTGGAAATTAACGCACAGCGATCAGAAACAACGTAAGGGGGGAATATATTTACAAGGACAATGTTAAAGATCCTCGAGTATAAAATATCTCACATCAGCTGCAGAAGTGTGGTACAATTTACAGACATACATACGCACATTACTTTTGCGTGTGTGTGTGATTTGGACATGTACACTTACGCAAGTTAGTTCCCCACTACCCAGTGACAGACAAGTGAGGATAATTAATGGGGAATAGAGGGACAGTATTTGGGTGAATGATAGGGAAGAAAGGGAATAAGGGTGGAAAGGTTTTAAAATTTAATTTTTTTTTTTTTTTTTTATTTGTAAAAATGTTTTGCAATTTGGAACTTGAGCGAAAAAATATGAAAATATGACAAACGAAAATTAATGAAACAGTGGCGATGAACTGACAACAGTTAAGTTCAAAGCCTGTAGGCTAGCTACATTTCCGGTTTTTCTCACTATATTAAATTTATATCATTTAATTAAAAAAAAAAAATCTTATCAATGATACATTTATTCCGAGTGCAATAATCGGTATCTGGGTGTGTCACAGGGAGGAGAAAAGAAATAAACAATTCTATAAGTATTTTTTTGTAATTATTGGAACACTTTTCATCAACCGATCGCCCACAATTTCACCCCATAATCGACCCCATTTTATTTCAACCCTAAATCGAATGGGTAACATAAATTCTTCTACGGAGAAAATTTACAATAATATTGGAACGTCTGAAATTAAAATAAAAAGGATGCGCCAATTAAATACATTTTACGCATTAGTAACATTTAAAAGAAATAAAAACTGATATTATGCCAATTAAGGGATATATATATATATATATATATATATATATATATATATATATATATATATATATATATATATATATATATATATATATATATATATATATATATATATATATATAAAGTAAATTACCTTTTGGAGGAGAAGGCCAGCTGTCTTCATGAATTCATGAGATGGGAAAAACCAATTCCATATTTAAATCAAAAGCTGACATGGTCCGATGATATGCGGCATTTGAAAGCATGAAAGTCAAAGAAGCTGAAAATAGAGGAAAGAATGTTCAAAACATAATTTGAGTGAAAGAACTGAACAAAGAATGTGTAGTAATGGGTGAGAACGTGTAGTATGAATGTGCCCTGCTTTCAGAAGAGAGGAGGAGGTATGCCTTAAAAATAAATAAATAAATATAAAAAAAAAGCCGAAAGAAAGTTAATAACCTCACAACCCCTTAATTACCTCTTACGCCTGGCAGATGCTAAATTCGAAGGGCTAATTATGATGTTTATCGTACCTCTTAATTATAATGCAAATAAAAATTATCAAACGATATTTTTGTGACCCACTGCGACCCCTCATATAAATGATCACTACCCCAGGTTGAGAATCGCTGCTCCAGAGATTTCAGAAGAGTTGTCTCTTTTGTAATAGCAGAAAAATAGATGGAGTCATAGAAGGAAGAAGAATTGATGAGGAGAAAAGACCTAGATTCCACCCTTCAAGAAGAACGGTATGATAGGAACCACCTCAGATACATGATGTATAGTTGCATATTCTGTACAAGTACGAATATATGAAAAGGAACTGGTATTATGAAAAGAGGTTTTGTAGACGTTCAGAACATCCAACATCCTGGATGCTCATTTTGTAAAAAAGTAATGTCATCATTCCAAGGAAGATTACGGAAAAAAATATATCAAGAATATTTAGGGCAAAAGAATGTCCGAATTGTGTGTTTCCGAAGATATATTTGTGTAGAAAATTATGTCGATTAGATAGATGAAAAAGGTAAGTTTTTAAAGCACTGAAAATAAAAAATGTTTTCTCTATCTAAATTAGAAAAGCAATTAGATATTTAGAGGTCTCTTGCTCTCAAAGTCACAGTTTTTGGATATATGTCAGATATTTTTGGTTTAGTAGGATACCCTTCAAAATAGAGATGTGGTGAAGGGTGGGGTTGTTGGCATTTGAATTGATAAGTGATGAAGTAGCAGTAAGAAGGTAGTTTTAAAAGGTATAAAAGAGTAGGGGATAGAAAAGAACCTTGAGGAACACCACTAATGATAGATTTTAGGAATTTAAGGTAGTCGTCTAGAGCAGCTGTTAGAGAACGACAGGAGAGGAAATCAGAAAAGTTTCAAAGAGAAGGATGGATACCGGAAGAGGGAGTATCATCGAACTGTAAAGAAAAAAAAATATTTCAACATTTTATTATAATTTATTTTAAAAAAAACTCAAAATTATAAATCAAAGAAAATTAATTAACAAAATTTTCTATTTAATTTTTGTGAATAGTTTAAAAAATAAAATGGAACTTCCACTTAAATAAAGTGCCGATATTCAATTTAATTAAAAGAAATATATATATATATATATATATATATATATATATATATATATATATATATATATATATATATATATATATATATATATATATATATATATATATATATATATATATATATATATATATATATATATATAATATATATATATAATATAATATAAAAAATGTGTCTTGATTTAAAAAAAAAAAAAATTTATAAATTAAATTTAATAATATATATATATATATATATATATATATATATATATATATATATATATATATATATATATATATATATATATATATATATATATATATATATATATATATATATATATATATATATATATATATATATATATATATATATATAAGTGGTACAGTGGTTAAGTGTCGGACATATTGGCGTATTCATTAACTATGGTTCAAGAGGCTGGGAAACCTCTTAACCAGTATTTCTCCCTTCCCATGTACGGTTGCAGGAATATGAATACTTTCTGCAACCGACACCACCCTGCTTCATGCGGGATATGGTGCTGAGTAAATATTATATATATAATATATTATATATATATATATATATTATATATATATATATATATATATATATATATATATATATATATATATATATATAATATATATATATATATATATATATATATATATATATATATATATATATATATATATATATATATATATATATATATATATATATATATATATATATATATATATATACAAACTTCTATGGAGCCTATTTAAAAGCAATTCATAAAATGTTTATAGTTCGGACTTTATCGTTGTTCATTTGTGTAACGAGAACTGAACTTACGATTTTGCGCGCGAAACTTCATCACAAATACACGATTTTGCGCGCGAAAACTCTTCACAAAAATGCCTCTCGATATGCGGACTTTCTCCCGTTTTACGAGCAACTTTAGGAAACTAAGTTGGTTTTTATTGTTTCCTCAATAGCTGAGGAAATGTTGCCCTATATATGACCATATTTATTTTATAGATGCTGCTGATATATATATATATATATATATATATATATATATATATATATATATATATATATATATATATATATATATATATATATATATATATATATATATATATATATATATATATATATATATATATATATATATATATATATAATATATATATATATATATATATATATAAAGTAAAATCTTAATCTATTTCGGAACTTGACACTTACAGTATGCTAATAAATTTTCATAGCATTAATTAATATGTAAAATATACTCCATTTTTCATTGATTTATTCTAAAACCTCAACAACAAAGCCTGTAATTTTATCCTATTTATTAGTCGTAAAGTATCATAACGTCATGCACGTATCAATTTTCAAACTTCACAGTAACTATAGCTTCCTTCATAACTCATCCAATTTAGGTTGAAAAACGTTACATGGATCCTGTATTTAAAGAATTAAAATCATGCACAAACAATGCGCGAGAACACGAACACAAATTTCAGGTTTATTACCTTATTGTAGGCTGATTAGGAGGTTCTAGTGCTTGAAATCGCTAGCTAAATTGCCTGACTACTCGTATGTTATAGGTAATTTTATTTTGCTTTCTTTTATAATCCGTAACAAAATTATTGTGTAAAGTTGCTTCACCAATTTATTTTTTCTAATAAGAAAAATAGTTTTAAAATTTTCTATTGTGATATTTTTGTAAATTTTTTCGTTGGAACAGCGTTTGCAGTGTAGCGCATGCGGCTTTATCTTGAACTACTTAAATAAGGTTTGTTTAGTGGGCTTGTTCTTTCTCGGCTTTTCAAAATGGTTAAGTCTAAGGCTCTAAGCAATTCGGGGATTCTGCAATGCTTATGTATAGCATTTGCAACAAGTTAATTTCGCTGTCTCTAACGAACCCACAACGAATAAAGTCTCAGGCCTCATAAAGACTCGTTTAAGGGTTAACCCTCAGTTGAATAAGTAGTAGTAGGTAGTATTGGTGGTAGTAAATAACGTATCGGACCTTAATGTTTTTTAATTAAATATTAAAATTGTATTTACTTTTAAACCGAAGAAAATTTTTAAGGTAAACTTAAGTATAGATATACTGTTTATATAATTAATTAAAAGCTGAATTTTCCTTTTAAAAACATTAGAATTTTTATGGGGAATAGGTAAAATGGGGGAGGGGTGGGTGGTAGACAAGATATTATTCTTTCTATATTTGCTTAGCAATTTGCATAGAGCAACAAACACATTTTTTTAAATGTTTTTTCTTAACATTTTTTTAATGCTTTTTCTTAACATTTTTTTAAATGTTTTTTCTTAAATGTTAATTGTCGAATCCATTATCTGTGACGGAATCTCTTTCGATAATTAAAAACTAATTATATATATATATATATATATATATATATATATATATATATATATATATATATATATATATATATATATATATATATATATATATATATATATATATATATATATATATATATATATATATATATAGTGATATATATATTTTTTCCAATATGCGGATGCGTATGATATAATATGCGGAGAGGAATACGGATGCGATGATGTTTACGATTAGCGGATGCATGCATGATAATCAAAAACTACTAATCTTACATTAAAATGATTATACTTTTTGAAATCCTTTGTCGAATTTTATGTAAGAAAAATTGGGAAATAAAAAAAAAAATTCTTATAAATTTATTACGTAAATAAGTTTACTTTTTTATAAGCCTCGCAAGAATCGTACGTCTAGCAATGTCATTTTTAAATTTTTTTTTTTAGAAATTGGAAAACAGGAAATACCCAAAATCGTCGACAGGAAAAGTAGTCGACAATATCATCATCACTCACGGGTCGGGGGGTACGGGGGGCAGAGACCCCATAGACAAATGTTCGGATTTTTTACATGTCCTACGATTTTTTTATCAACTTATCGTACATTTTTGCATTTTTTTTTACTTATTTTTTTAACATTTTTTATAGTTTTCTTACTGCAAATTACCCAAGGATTTCAAAAATATAATCCATTTTAATGTATGCTTAGTAGTTTTTGAGTTATGCATGGCAGCTAATGTAAACTCTGACCTATATATGACCTTGTCACTTTCAAAGAATCATTTTCAATGTTAAACCGAAGTCATTGACATTTGTAAACGAACAGTTCTAAATATATAAAAGTTAATTTTTTTTTGTGAAGCTCATAATATATATATATATATATATATATATATATATATATATATATATATATATATATATATATATATATATATATATATATATATATATATATATATATATATATATATATATATATATATACAAATGTTCGGTACAACACCAAATTTAAGTTTGTTACGTCATCAGTTTGTTACGTCATCAGTTGTCGTACAAAACCATTTTTTTTTTAAATTTATTTTCAAACATTTTACACTTTTCCTACCTGAAATTCGACAAGGATTCTAAAAATATAATCCTTTTTTACGTACGTTAAGTAGTTTCTGAAATATGTAGCTAGCTCAAACTGAAGTCTGACCATATATATATATATATATATATATATATATATATATATATATATATATATATATATATATATATATATATATATATATATATATATATATATATATATATATATATATATATATATATATATATATATATATATATATATATATATATATATATATATATACACATTTCCAAAGAGACGCGAAAGACAAGTTAAAGATGGACCCAAAACAATTTACAAAGATCAGAAACAATTTTGAAACTTGAATATCTTTATAATTTCTGTGATTTATATATATATATATATATATATATATATATATATATATATATATATATATATATATATATATATATATATATATATATATATATATATATATATATATATATATATATATATCACAGAAATTATAAAGATATTCAAGTTTCAAAATTGTTTCTGATCTTTGTAAATTGTTTTGGGTCCATCTCTTAACTTGTCTTTCGCGTCTCTTTGGAAATGTGTAACAAAATTCCGATTCTACCCAGAAAATTTTAACCCTCTCAACCCTCTTAACTTCAAACCTCTGCAGCTTTTGAGGGGGAGAGTTCAATTTCAAAAAAAAAAATAATTTTTAACCGATTTCCCTGAAATCTGCAGTGTACATAGCTTTTTTACCCCCCCCCCACACACACAAAAAAATTTCCATTTCTAGCGTTTTTCTTTACCTATAACGGTTGTTTTTTTGTTTTTGTTTTTGTTTTTAAATTTTCCCCTTATTCAAATGAATGCTGGGGCCACATCACACCACTGACCGGAATGATCTGTATAAATTGGATTGTATATTCAAAAATCTTTTGAACAAAAATCTTACTAACAGTTTTGTTTTCTGCGTTTTAGAAAAAACGTTATATGCCCTTTTCTGACCAACTATTGAAAAAAAATAAAATTTCTAAAATATTTTTTTTTACTTCCGGACAAAAAAAAATTTTTTTTAATAAAATTACACGTTAGGAATTTCTCATTTGTGGTGGGTATATAGAGGAAGGACAGGGCACTAAATTTCTCTCAATACATCATTCAATGCTATTTGTTAATTTCGAGATTATAACCTCTCAAATTAGGCCAATTTTTTAAAAAATTTCAAAATGTCCAAAGTTTGAGAGGTTATATCTCGAACAGAACAAATAACATTAATTATGTATTAAATAAAAGTTGTAGCTCTGTACATCCTATAAGCACCTGCCAAAAATGAAAAAAAAAAACTTCTGATGTAAAAACAATTTTTTTTAAATATTTTTTTTTGTCCCGAAGGGTAAACTTTTCCAATTTAAAAAAAAAAAAAAAATTTCAAGGTGCTACAACTTTTTTTCTAAAGCAGATATCAAACCGATTTACATACGTATAATGATCACACAGAGTTCAATAATATTCCAAGAATGAACATTTACACTATGAAATGATAAATAAAGCTTAGCTTCTTATTTCAATTAACTGGTAGTGTGTATGTATATGCAATATATATATATATATATATATATATATATATATATATATATATATATATATATATATATATATATATATATATATATATATATAATATATATATATATATATATATATATATAGTGCGTGTGTGTGTGTGTGTGCGTGCGCACAATTCGACAAAACAAGATCCATAAATCACTTTTACCCATTGAAATAAAAATGAAGAAAAAAGAAAGTGCAAACACGACAAAAAAGCATTAATTAAATTCAACAACGAAAAAAAAAAAAAAAAAAAAAAAAAAACCCGAAGAAGGAAGAGGTAAGGAAAAAGCTCTTCCACGAAGTCAAATCGTGTCCATCGCTAAACAATTGCTGATTACAGCTCGTTATTTAGAACAATTTAGAAAATAAACGGGAATAAATTAAGTCTGCGTTATAAAAGACTTAATAATAAGTCGCAAAAGTCGCAGAAAAATAAAAGTTTGCGTGAGAAAAGCGGAAAGGGGTTAGAAATTATTGTGTTAAGTTGCGTGGAAAGATGATATTATTTTGGTTTTTAATTTTATTGTTTTATCGGTAATTACTATTTTTTATTTTTTATTATTTCTAACTTTTTATATACTCGGCATGTGCCGTAATGTAATAAAAAAATTTCGGACTAATGGATACCGTATTCTTAACAATATTTAACTAATAAAATGTTTTTTGGACTAATAGATTCTTTATTCTTAACAATATTTAACTAATAAAAAAGTTTTATTTATTTAAAAAATATTAAAAATATACATAATAATAAAAACCTCTCTTAGTAAGGTCCCGTAATTTCTCCACTTACCAAATAGGTGCTAAAAGCTATAAGATAAAAGTTTTACTATAAAAAAAAAAACACCATTTAATAGATTCTGCAACCCTCTACTCCATTAGTTATCTTCCAGACACACACAAACAAAAGACACAAAATTTGAAACATTTGTTTATAGCAACCTTTCTTTCTTAAATATTTGAAAAGGATTTTTTTTTTCCTTT
>SEYY01023432.1:42500-47500 GCA_009176605.1 Armadillidium nasatum
AATGCGTAGCAATTAATTACATTTCGGATTTACTCATATTTCTACTATCTGCTCTACATGAAAAAGTTTTTTTTATATCCCGAATTACTACAGTGCACTTCATCCTTTTGTCAGCACAAAACAGTTTCAAGATAATGGCGCTCAGATTCTGGGAAAAAATAATATCCTATACCCAATGCGGACACGAATATTATATATATATATATATTATTATATATATTATAATAATATATATATATATATATATATTTTGCTAAGAAATATGTCAAATATAAATTCCATTGATAAAACATTGATTCGAACGCAAGAAAATGTCAAAACTTAAAAAAAAGTTTTTTTTTTAAGATTGAATCGGACATTTTCTCGGAGTCAGTGGGAGAGAATGGAGGCTGGGGTCATTGAGTGGGGTTTGTGAGTGGAATAAAAACGGGGTTTGAGGTGGATCTGTTTGAAGATTTAAAACTAAACATTACCTCTTGTCTAATATTCCTCTCTGAATTCATGGGAGGCTAAGTATTAATTTTTCATTTAATATTTCGCTATGAAATTTATTCTTAACATCATTTCCTAACAAAATTTTAAAATTTGGGAAAAAAAATTCTAACAATACCGAAATATATATATTATAATATATATATATTATATAATATATATTTATAATATAATTATATATATATTAATATATATATAATATATATATAGTAAAAGTATTACTTTTCATCGAATATTTTAACGTTGCACAAGTTTTATTATTGCATCTCCAAAATGTCAAATTAATCTCTATATTTAATTTCACGAAATGTTGATTGAAAATAAAAATAAAAATAAAAAAAAAAAAAAAAAAAAAAAAAAAAAAAAAAAAAAAAAAAAAACAATTAAAAAAAAAAAAATATATATATAATATATATATATATATATATATATATATATATATATATATATATATATATATATATATATATATATATATATATATATAAATATTATATATATATATATATATATATATATATTATATATATATATAATAAAATAAATAAATAAATAAAAATTAAAAAAATATGACATTTAGACATAAACAAGAAACGTGGAAGAAAACATTGAACTGAGAAAATGACGTAATTTATAAACCTTGAAATAAGTGGCAACTTTATTGCGTACGATACAATTTGAGCAATTAATCGATATATTGAGTAATATTGAATTCTCATTGTTCTGGTTCATTTTTTTTAAAATTGATAATTAATATATCACTGTAATAGGTTCTTTTTAATTATATCTACACAAGGCTATTTTTTAATAGCAAATTTTTCGTTTCCCCCCTTTTTTTTTTTTTTAGCGTATTTTGTTTATTTTTTAACAAGTGGAAAATTTTTTATAGTCAACTTTTATTTTTATTTCGCAAAATTTTTGTTGCAATAAATTTATTTCAATATATATATATTTGCTGGCCGTTAGGCTTACATTTATCCTTCAAGTCAAAGTTTGGTTAAGTCGAACTATAGTTAGTTAGAAAAAAAAATGAAGGGAAAAGACATGAACTATATATATGAGATTTATAAAATATACTCCCGCCTCACTGACTACAATTCAGGATTTTTCGCTACTTTTTTCGATTTTCAAAGCTCTTTAACTTATTTCCCTTTCGTTTCTCTGCTTTTTACAATATTTCTTTTTTCGTTTTTTTGGGTCATATTCTACAAATAATCTAAATTTAGTTACAATCGGTTGGGGTAGATATACTTTAAAAGATCCCTGCAATATATTAAATTGTTACAAATGAACGGCTACAATGTAGAAGATATATTTGTCTTGAAAATGGTGTAAAAAGGACATATTAAAAAAAGGATAAAAATCTGGAAGATGAAACCGACATTATATATATATATATATATATATATATATATATATATATATATATATATATATATATATATATATATATATATATATATATATATATATATATATATATATATATATATTCTGATCAGAAATGAAATATAAGACTCGCAATCGCTATGCAATGTTAATAAATAGTTCCATGCCATTATTCCAAATTTTAAACAAACAACTCAACGTATTTTAAGACAATCGCAAAATAGTTCTTCTTTTGAAATACGCCCAAACTCGAAAGAATCTTTAATTAAAAGAGAGAGAGAGAGAGAGAGAGAGAGAGAGAGAGAGAGAGAGAGAGAGAGAGAGAGAGAGAGAGAGAGAGAGAGAGAGAGAGAGAGAGAGAGAGAGAGAGAGAGAGAGAGAGAGAGAGAGAGAGGCGCGATGAAAGGGTGGGCGTTTCTAAGCAAGAAGATTGCCTGGAATCCATTTCTAAGGATTATTTTTCGTTGACTGTCGAAATATTTGCAACAATTTATCAAGCTTAATGGATGCTAAAATGAAACGAGATTTTCTTTATTGAATTATCAATAATCCGGGGGAAAGATCATACACATTGGAATACACATTAATACACTCCCAGTCTGTATAGAATAAAATATACAAACTTTAAAATATAGGCAAGAAGAGGAGACTTCTATTTCGCTAAACGTGATACACGGTATCACACTCCCGTCCGTATAGAGTAAAATATACACAAACTAAGATAAAAGAGAAAGAAAATGTTTTGAAACATTCTTACATGAAGAAAAATTATTTTTCTTAGGTGAGAAACTTTCCTCTTAATACAATTGAAACTGAAGGTTAACCATGAAGGTGGTGAATGTTGTCGATAGACAACCTTTATAACTAATCTTTAACAAGGTCGACATATCAGATATTTCCTTGAAGCCCAAAATTTATTGGTCGAGATTCAGACACGTATAACCTAATCCGTTGGGGCCAGCTCCAGAACAAATTATTGTTGAAAGGGAACCATCCTCACCCTCCATATTTTGTATGAAAAATATTGCTCTACCTAAGAGATAAATGTGTGAATATAACGTTCAAATGACTTGTGTACTCAGCGCTGCCCCGACTTCCCCAGTCATATTTACGACCCTGAGTTGATTTTTTTTTAAATAACGCATATAAGAACAAGCTGTCTTTATGAGGCAAAAGTTAAGAGAGTTGAATGATAATTATATAATAATGAGGCAGATTCGAATTTCTCCAGTTATATTGAATGCTTATAAATTGAACACAAACAAAGTTGTAGGTGTCTTCCCTGATATTTTTATGAACAGGTACATTCCATTACTGAAACTTTAAATCAAAAAAGATAAACATCGTATTTTAACAAGCAGTTAAAAAAAATTAAACTAAAATTTGTTAAATTCATCCTAATTACAATGATAGCCTACACCTGATAATGTTTGCTTAGGAAAATGGGTATCACATATTTCCAGCTGACGAAAACTTCACTGTCTAAATACACCATTTCCGTCTTATCGATAACTCTAACCTCAATCTTGTAGTTCTTAATTTTAATATTTTCTCTCCTGGAGTTTCTGCAGTAACCTAACTGCATTTTATATCACTCTAATAGGGCTAAATTAGGGGAGGTGGGGGATTGCGCCGCTTCTTCAATAACTAACCTAGAAGTGAATTCTTTTTTGGCTCTGAGAACGCTTCATTGTCAGCTGAAAAAGTAGAGGCTGTAATTGCCGATGGAATGAGTAGGTCCATTCCATCTTCTTTTAAATCTTTTTCTCCTCAAAATCCATGGTTTGATGGCACTTGTTCACCAATTATATTTATAGTATACACTTATTGAGAATGGAGAAACAATAGTTCTCTTATCATTCGTCCTAGTTTTCATTCAGTTCGAAATGATTGCAGGGATGCCATTAAAGGGGCTAAGAGTACTTTCACTAAAAGGAAGTGAGCTGACCTAGATTCTCTCACTGACAAAAATCTCTGACTTCTTGCCAAACACATGTCTAATACCTTCGATAAAACTGTCTTTCCTCCTCTTATTTGCTCTGAAGGATCTGAGTTGATACTCCTATAAAGTCCTCCATTCTTCATCTAATTCCACCCTAGATGATTCTAGCATCCCTCCTCCTCCTCCTCTCTAATGTCCATGTTTTCTCTAATTGTAATTTCCCTGATCGAGTGCATGTGATACCTAAGATCCATGAACGTCAGGAAGGTAGAGTGGCCCGATAGTATTCCTTCCAGTGTGCTTTTGAGCTGGCGCCTGCCCTCGTCAAACTCTACTCCTTATACCTTAATTTGAATACATTTCCTGTATTGGAATTGCTGATATATCCAACCTATCCCAAAAAATAGTAACCGCTTCGAACCACCTAACTATCGTCCCATATATATTGCTTTAATTTTGCCTAAAATCTTTAACACTTTCCTTAAATCTCATTTTTTGGATCTTCTGGAATCTCATCGTTTCTTTTCAGATCAGTAGTATGGCTTTCGAAGCACGAAGGCAACCGGTGACACACTCTTCTGTCTGGCTGTCCTTGTGGACTATGGTGTGTACTATGTGATGTGGCTCGAAATATAGAAAGCTTTTGACAGAGTATGACAAACGTCGTTGTGATCTAAGCTCCTTTCCTTGTTTTCCTTCATTCATCCATGAATCTCATCCTGTTTCTTCCTCTTGGCCTTCTTCTGCAAGTAATTCAAATGAGACATACACTTGCTAGTTGCTAGTTTCTTTTTATGTGTCACAAACAAAAGTTGTTTATATATGTGGTATTTATAGTTCCTAAAGAGGTTTTTTTTTACTTTTAATTAAATCCTATTGATCCTATCACTAATTGATTTCTCCAAATCAGGTATGACTCATATATATTATATATATATATATATATATATATATATATATATATATATATATATATATATATATATATATATATATATATATATATATATATATATATATATATTATATATATATATATATATATATATATATAAAATAATATAAAATTAATTTATGATAATATTATCTTTATTTATCTATTCTATCTATCTATCTATCTATCTATCTATCTATCTATCTATCTATCTATCTATCTCTATCTATATATATATATATA
>SEYY01023432.1:50000-62500 GCA_009176605.1 Armadillidium nasatum
ATTAGGAGACGTCATAACTTTTTCCATGGTCGTTACTCGCTGTCTATTTTAACGGTTTTTTTTTTTCAAACATATACAGTAATTAATAAGGGTTTCCATAGACAATTGTGTTGTTTGGACAACTTTTGCGTAAACAATTAAATTTTCTAGGTAGTTTCAACCTATGATCCTTAAGGGGGATCGAACCAGCGCCTTTAAATGCGTGGGTCAACAGCTCTACCGTTAAGCCACGGTTGCTGCAAGTATCTAGGCATCTAAATTTCAATAAATATTAATATCTATGCAATAGAATTTATATTTTCGAAATCTCTGACTAAAATTATATATATATATATATATATATATATATATATATATATATATATATATATATATATATATATATATATATATATATATATATATATATATATATATATATATATATATATATATATATATATATATTATATATATTATTTTTATTTGTTTTATTTGCTTTTTATTGCCGTCTCTCGTGCAGTTATTGCCATTGCAAAGCACCAGAAGCAGTTAAAGATTTTTATTATATTTTTACCCTTGCTTCACTATTATAAGTGAGACTAGTAATTCAGCAACCCCCTCCGTGCTAAATTAATGAAAATATTAAACCTAGAGGAAAATGGTTCTTCAAGTTATCATAGTAACTATTAAACGAATATGTAAATTTTTATTTCAACAGTTTACCTCCGCTCACGGGCTGAGCCCTTTTTCAGGAGTTCCTCGATTTATAACAGTATATTAAATATATAATTAAATATTGTAGTATTTATACATACAGCAATATAAATAAATCTATTTAATTTTTTATTATTAAAAAAAATTAACCTTTCTGGGGCATTGCCCTATTTAAGGAGGGAAAACTTTCTAGGTAGTTTCAACCTTTGATCCTTAAGAGGGGTCGAACCAGCGCCTTTAAGTACGTGGGTTAACCACTTTACCGCTACGCCACATTAGCTTCAAGTATCTAAGTATATAATTTTAAATTTTTTTTTGAACCCTCCTGATATTTGAGTCTTTTCTGGTCTTTTGGTTAAACTTGCGAAACTTCTGCGCTACACTGGAAAAAAAATTGTTCAAGCGAATCGTTGGGACAAGTGGCAAAAATGATACAGTAATATTATCAATAAAGGAAAGACATGTTAAGCATAAGAAAGTCGCTTCACCGATTTATTTCCTAAGAAAATAACTGAAAAAAAATTTGTTGTGACATTTTTTGCCACTTGTCCCAACGATTCATTAGAACAATTTTTGCAGTGTATCTACACACAGGAATAGATTCATATTTCATCCCGAGGATGCCTCTGTTTCTATTGAAAAAGCTGGGGGTCGTGGTTTCTGTTGAAAGGAAAATGTTCCCAACTTCTTATATAGTTAAACCTTAAGTCCAAGGTTTGATCTCCTTTATTCAGTGTTGGTTCATGTCAATATAAGAAGAACTCGCCTCAGTTTATCGATGCAGAGATGTTATTTAAAAGGCTAAGCAAGCTATTGTTCTTGTCACTTGTGATAAAATAATTTAAAAAGTCGTAATAAAATTTTATAAAATAAAAAAATAGTATCTTGAATAACCTTTATAAGTCGGCTTTTTTTCTTCGTTTAGTTCGATTTATATTTAATATTTGTAAATGAAAGTTATCCCTTTTGACCTCATTTGACCTCTAATTCTATCGTGGATGGTCCTGATCAACCAATTCCTATTCCTCCTCCTACCATAAGATGTCTTATGTCTTTATTTGATATTAAGTTGGCAGGATGCATTAAAATAAATAGCTTAAGTTTAAAAGGGTTAACTGCCTGGATATCAGCTCTAATAGTATTTTCAGTTGTTAAGAAGCTAAAGCCAGCGTATATATCTCTACACTCAAACATTTTTCACCTGTGTTGGAAAGAGATAATTTTCATCCTATTTAAAAGAACTTTTCCCACTTTCCTTATTGTCAGTGAATGGGTCTTTCTGCGATTAAAAAGAACCTCTTTTAAACTTTCCCTAATTAAGAGCATTAAAATAAACTTCGCTCTCTTTCCATTCTCTCTTAATATATGTATACCTTTGCTAAAAAAAAATCTATATTTGCTCTGTAAAATAAACTCTCTCTCTCTCTCTCTCTCTCTCTCTCTCTCTCTCTCTCTCTCTCTCTCTCTCTCTCTCTCTCTCTCTCTCTCTCTCTCATGCTGCTCTCAATTTCTTTTACTGTTTATATTGACTATTTTCTTTCGGCAAGGACCTGCGAAAACACGATCACTTTATAAAATTCCTTTAAATCAGCGACTATGTAATATCTGCAAACAGTAATTCTCTAACTTACGTGTAACAAACTCCTCGCATTATTTGTTAAAAGCTTTACACTCTCCCAAAACATTTCGCACTTCGCTAGCCATGTCAATCTTATAATCATTAAGTAACTAAGGAAGTGTAATGTTACTATTTGTTTTCCTTACGCTTCACTGACTCTTCTTAAGAGACACACACAATTCGATTTTCTTAAATTAACGATGCATATATGACAAGTTTTTTAATGCCAGGAATGAAAATAAATAAATGGGTTCAAAACTACAATGCAAAAATTGTCCTAACGAATCGTTGGGACAAGTGGCAAAAATTGTCATAACAAATTTTTTTCAGTTTTTTTCTTATTAGAAAATAAATCGGTGAAGCGACTTTCTTATGCTTAACATTTCTTTTCTCTATTGAAAATTTTACTGTGGCATTTTTTGCCACTTGTCCCAACAATTCGTTAGGACAATTTTTGGAGTGTACATTATATAAAAATCTTCCTTAAAATTTAAATAAACTTCCAACAATATTATTACTATTACTTATCTTTAAACAATTACCTATCCATATTAAGATGGATGATCAAAATTCCTAAGCTCACAAACACACACACACACACACACACACACACACACACACACACACACACACACAACCCCTTCATCGATTCCCCCTTGTAATCGCCTATTCAATCATAATCCTCTGTAAACTCAAATTCTATTTTGATAACAAATCTTATATTAACACAGATTCGTAAAGCAATTCATTATTATTTCAACACTTATAACTTCTTTTAAATAAAATTAAATAAAGAGTACAGGGTGATACAAAATCTTACTCTTCAGTACATATAACTTCTTTTAAATAAAATTAAATAAGAGTACAGGGTGATACAAAATCTTATTCTTCAGTACCTAACTTCGTAAATAAAATTAAATAAGAGTACAGGGTGATACAAAATCTTATTATTCAGTACCTATAACTTCTTTTAAATTAAATTAAATAAAAATACAGGGTGATAAAATCTTATTCTTCAGAACCTATAACTTCGTAAATTAGATTATATAAGATACAGGGTGATACATAATCTTACTATTCAGTACCTATAACTTCGCAAATAAATTAAATAATAGTACACGGGGTGATACAAAATCTTACTCTTCAGTATCTATAACTCCTTTTAAATAAAATTAAATAACAGTACAGGGTGATACATAATCTTACCTATCTCATTCGTCTTTGTATTCTCAATTTTTTTTAATATATATATATATATATATATATATATATATATATATATATATATATATATATATATATATATATATATATATATATATATATATATATATATATTATATATATATATAGTTCTAAGAATCTTATTATAGACAATATTAAAAAGAGGGAAAAATTCTATAATATATATATATATATATATATATATATATAATATATATATATATATATATATATATATATATATATATATATATATATATATATATATATATATATATATATATATATATATATAATATATATATATATATATATATATATATATATATATATATATTATATAATATATATATATATATATATATAATATATATATATATATATATATATAATATATATATAAATTATAGCTCAAAAAAATTTAATAACTATTTCTTTCAACACTACCAGATTGTTTCAAAAATATACAAATCAGTTAAAATTAAAATTAAGTTTTTCTAATCTACATTTAGGTTAGGTTAGGTTAAGTTAAGTTAAGTTAGGTTAGGTTAGGTTAAGAGTTTTTGTAGAAGATTGTTGTATACAAAATTGCACTTGACGACGAATACACTTAATCATCTGGCTTGTTATTTGTTTCTTTCTTCAGGCTTTATGTATTGTTTTAAAGGTGATAGAGTTTTTGAGGCAAGATTTGTGTAAATCTTGGAGAAAAAACCGCTTTACTATATAAAGAGAGAGAGAGAGAGAGAGAGAGAGTTTTACATCATTTTCGTTTTAAATGGTAATAATTAGTAAAATGTTTTCCTTCCCACTTTAATTTAAAAATGAGTTTTTAAAACGTTTTTTTTTTATATATATTTTTAATATAATATATATTTTTTTTGCCCGGTATAGACTGTGTATCGTCTCTATTATTATTTTTATTATTATTATTATTTATTATCATTATTATTATTACAAATCTTTAATATATAATTAGTGTTTAATAAAACACTCGTACAAGTAATAAGTACAAGTCACTTCTAACTTCAAATTTAAGTCCGGACTTGATTAGTCCTTATGACTAAAAAAAAAAAAAAAAAAAAGTTGACTTTTTTATTTATTTAAATAGAATTTGACTTTTAATTAGAATTTAATTAACGGTTTTGCGACGAGTAGAGGAATAAATTACTTGTTTCGTTAATTTAATTAATTATTAAGTTAACAAATTATAATTAGATTTTTGAATGATAATTTAAGATAAATTTTTTTTTAATTTTTTGGACAAGAAGTTTTTAAATTTATGGAAATTGGTGCTCGGGAATTATAGCTCCCTCCCCCCATCCTTCCCTTTTTTTTCCTCTCTCTCCTTTTCCACTTTTTTTTCTCTTTCTCCTCTTCCCCTTTCTTTCTCCCTCTCTCTCTTTTTCCACTTTTTTCTCTCTCTCCTCTTCTACTCTCTCTCTCTCTCTCTAACCTCGTAATCCTTTAATTTCTCAAAGTTTTTGGTGTAAAAGAGCAATAATACCTTCGAACTTTTGTTCTTGACTTCAATTAAGTTTTTAATCTCTTGACTTTGTCACAAAAGATCTTTAACAACTTTTTTTTTCCTTTCAATATTTGTAGCATTAGAAGAGTACACACACAATACATACATACATACATAGCACACACATACACACACACACACATATATATATATATATATATATATATATATATATATATATTATATATATATATATATATATATATATATATATATATATATATATATATATAATAATATATATAAGTATGTAAATTAGCAAGGAAGGAAGGAAGGAAAATGGCTTAAAATTTATCAGAAACATCAAAGGTTAAATTAATAGTCAGAAAATTATTTCTTAATTTTCTTTTATTAAGAGCAATTTTATAGCCCCCTCCACCACCTCCCCCTCCTCTCCCCTCTCCAGAAAATTACTTAATATTGCGCATAATAAGTTTTATAATATAAAATTTATATCGTATTATGTTAGGAAACTGTTATCCATTAAAGTCGACAAGGGAAAATGTTGCTAAAGTTGCCAAATCTGTCAACTCGATCAGTATTACTCTGCTCAGTTACAAACCATAGGTTGTCCAGAGATGATATATATATAATATATATATTATATATATATATATATATATATATATATATATATATATATATATATATATATATATATATATATATATATATATATATATATATATATATATATAAGGTGGTAAATTTATGGGCCGATGTTGAATGTGAACCACACCTAAACGTCAAGTTTTTTACTGCATTTCATTTGACTTTTTTCAATTTCAGACTTACTCAATTTGAACCATGGAAAGATACACAATGGAGCAACGTGTTAAAGTTATTCAGGCTTATTATGAAAATGGGCGTTCAAATCAAATGCATATCGTGCACTTCGTGATTTTTTTGGTCAATTTAATCGTCCAAATGTGCGTACAATCGGAAAAATCGTGAAAAAATTTGAGCAAACCGGGTCTGTAGGAGATTTGAAAAGACCAGTGCATGCTCGTACAGCTCGTACTGCAGAAAATATTGCTGCTGTTCGCGATAGTGTGGCTGAGGAGCCATCCACTTCAACTCGTCGTCGTGCCCAACAATTGCACCTCTCACGCTCGTCGTTGATGAACATTATGCATAAAGACTTGCATTTAAACGCTTACAAGGTGCAATTGACTCAAGAACTAAAGCCTCTTGACCATACAAAACGTCGTCAATGGTCAGAATGGTGGCAAGAAATGGCAACAGTGGATGATCAATTTTCGAGGAAAATCATCTTCAGTGATGAGGCACATTTTCACCTCAGTGGATTCGTCAATAAGCAAAATTGCCGCATTTGGGCGAATGCTAATCCAAGAGTGATTGTCGAAAAACCAATGCACCCACAAAGAGTGACTGTTTGGTGTGGTTTATGGGCTGGCGGCATCATCGGGCCGTATTTTTTCCAAAATGAGGCCGGTCAGGCAGTTACTGTGAATGGTGTTCGCTATCGTGAGATGATAACGAACTTTTTATGGCACGAATTGGAAGGTATGGATGTGGACGATATGTGGTTTCAACAGGACGGTGCCACTTGCCACACAGCTAACGAAACAATGGCTATTTTGCGCGACAAATTCAATGGCCGTGTTATCTCACGTGGTGGCGATGTCAATTGGCCGCCAAGATCATGTGATTTGACACCGTTGGACTTCTTTCTTTGGGGTTATTTGAAAGAAAAGGTGTACGTCGATAAGCCAGCAACAATTCAAGAGCTAAAGGATGAGATAATTCGGCACATTAACGGCATAGAACCCCAATTATGCCTCAGCGTCATCGAAAATTTGGACCATCGGATGGAGGTGTGCCGCCGAGGTCGCGGCGGCCATTTGGCCGATATTTTGTTCCATACATAATTGAACCATACCATATTATCATAATAAAAAGAAATGACAATAAATTCCTAAGTAATTTGTGTTTTATTCAAAATCAACATCGGCCCTTAAAATTTAACCACCCTTTATATATATATATATATATATATATATATATATATATATATATATATATATATATATATATATATATAATATATATAGCTATCTCGAACTGAAGAAACACTGTTAACATCTAATGAACATTAACTGACTTGAATGAACATTAACTGAACATTGAGTGGATATTGAGCGAACATTCCCATCTGCCAGTAGTGCAAGAGTAGAAAGCATTAGTTAAATAAATATTATTTTAAATAATTTACAATATTTATTTTCTTCCAATAATAAGATTTTTTATTTTTTTATTTTATTTTTTTTAAATGGTGAAAAAAGCACTTACATTAGGAAAATGTAACACCCCAAAATGTGTGAACAGTAATGCTACATTTTCAAACGAAAAAAGAAAAAAAAAAATCGTTGAAAAAATTGGTCAAATTTTGGTTTTACCATAAAAATATCAACTCATTTTATATTTTAAAATGTTTTAGAGTTTTTTTCCTTTGGCAAATCTTATAACGTCTTACTTTTTCAAGCGTGCCAATGGTTGACCACTCCTGGCCTAGGCTGTTAGAGTATCTTTTTCTTTCTAATAGTTACTTAAACTCTACGCTAATTTCATTGTTTTGTTTTATATACTATTTCGATTTCTGAGGAGACTCCTGTTTCATTATTTTATTTTATTTTATTTTTTTTTGAACAGCGTTAAGGCAATAAAGTTCTCATTAACTTCAGTTCACTATTTCAAGATAAGTTTTATTCTTTAAATGAAAAAAAAAAACAACACTTGTTTCCAATTCTAAAGACTTTACTGTTTCATGCATTTGAAAGAGTTAACTTCCTCCTTACACAAACAACTGAGAGGATTCTAACTCCACTGAGAACTACTCGTGGAACAAGGATAAAAATATTTTCCTATTACTCTACAACAATGAAACCAAATAATTATACCGTTCGCGTATCAAATCTATTTTACAAGTTTCAATCTTTCGAATGCTGGTCTGAACATGCTTATACTTGTTTCCGTTGCTTAGCAACGCATCAACAGACATTATTTTTAAGCCCGTCCTCCTATATGTCAAGGTATATTTCCGTAAAAAAATAACGAGAAAAATAAACTTCAAAAATATTAACAACATGGAAAAGGTTCATTTGTGTATTTTCGGAAAGGAGGAGTTATATTTGTGGTGAAATATTGTGTCGAGTAAATATAAATAAAAGGAATTGAAATTTAAGGAACATTTAAAACCTAAAATGTTTTCTCTTCAATTAGAAATACAACAGCGGAGGTCAGCTGCTCTGAACTCTGCTACCTTCAGAACTTCTTTACACTATCCCATTTACATTATTCGTCATTTTATTGAGTATGAGACGCAAACATGAGGTAGTTTTTAACTTAGATCTTCTTGATAGCGTGGAGTATAAGTTTATTTGTCTTACCAACTCTCCATTTTCACAGACTCTCCACCCTCTTTTTATCAGCCGAAACATTGCGCCACCTTAATTAGGCTGTATTATGCCATCATAATAGGCACTAGTTTACTGAACCCTTCAGAAGAACAAAATCCTCAACTGAAAATTTGTAACACCAGTTTGTCTGTTCATCTATTTCAATTACCTCTGTCTTAGGTACATAAAAGCTGGGAATGTTTCTGGGAATCACGAATTTTAACCTGGTTCATGGTTTCTATATTTCTTTTCTCTTGTGTATGTTATGTAGTTATCGGGACCTTTCCACCATTATATATATATATATATATATATATATATATATATATATATATATATATATATATATATATATATATATATATATATATATATATATATATATATATATATATATATATATATATATATATATATATAGTATAGTTTTTATATTATCTTTCCTTTGTACGATATTTTATTTAGGCTCACGTTTTTATTCCAAGATTAGAATTTGTTATTTACTCCAAAGAGGAAAGACGTCTGACGCTATGAATAAATTACTTCAACTCAGCCTAAGTCTATACTAGGCCTTCTAAAAAGTAGGCTTTTTTTAGGCTAAGTCTAAGCTAGTCCTTGCGAGGAAGCCTTAGGCTATGGACTTTTTTTTTTTTTTTAGGCTAAGTCTAAACTAGTCCTTCTGAGAGAGCCTTAGGCTAAATTACTTCAAAGTAGGCCTTCTTTTCATCCTTTTCTTCTTCTTTTACCTTATATAATGAGTTCGAGTTTTGAAATATAATGAATAAAAAAACGTTAAAAAAATTAAATTTTTTTCGTCTACATCATGAAAAGAAAAGGGGGAGGGGGTTACATCATGATAAGAGAAAAAGGGGGAATATTTTAATTAATTATGCAAGAAAAAAAATGATAATTTCTCTTTCCTTGAATAAGTGATGAATTAATTTTAGATTATCGTGTACTTTTTTTCTTAATGTATGTTTTGTTGTGTGACTGCAAATGTGTTTATATATAAATTTAATTGCTAGTCGCGTGAGGTTTTTAATTCTTGTTTTTTGACCCTATTTCTGTTCGCACGATTTTTTTTTCTTTTTTGCATGTTTCTGTAATTGTATTCATAGTTGACTGATATTTATCAACAATACACACGGTTAATATATATATATATATATATATATATAATATATATATATATATATATATATATATATATATATATATATATATATATATATATATATATATATATATATATATAATATATATATATATATATATATATATATATATATATATATATATATATATGACAAGGAATCGGGTCTTGTTGAAAACAATATCACCATCAGGAAACTGTTCTTGTTTCTTTTTCATAGAAACATAGGAAAATAGAGACAGTTAGAAGTCAAAGGACCTATCGTGACCGTCCCAGTCCAAACAAATAATAACAATAACAATACTAATACATGCACGAAAGACTAGGTCTATCCTATCCCTAGTTATCAGTTCATTCATGCAAAGATAAAAGTAAAACTAAGCCCAATTATACATGAAATATTCAATGAACCATCACCCACTACACAAAAAACTGCCATTAGGCTTAGTCATAGGTTGATCTGTTGATCTAAAAATTCATATATATCAGCCAATTTGGCTTAGTCAAGTTATACTATATAATACCTAAGCCATCCATATATCTATCTAGCTCCCTTTTAAATTTGACAAGAGAATCACAGTCAACAATCTCTTGTGGCAAACCATTCCAAAAATTAACAACTATATTACAGAAAGAGTATTTTCTTAGATCGAGATGGCATGGCTTCTTTTTAATTTTCTTATCATGTCCTCTAGTTACTCTTCCACGGTCCACTATAAAGTATTTTTCAATCTCCGTATTACTGTCAGATGCAAATATTTTGTAAACTTGTATCATATTCCCTCTGAGAAATCTCCTTTCAACCGAGAACATTCCTAACTCCTTCAACCTCTCTTCATAGCTCTTATTTTCAAAGCCAGAAATCATCCTTGTCGCTCGACGTTGTACTCTCTCCAGCATATCTATGTCTTTTCTTAAATGAGGAGTCCAAACCTGTGCACAATACTCTAATGTTGGCCTAACATAGCTATTATATAGCTTGCTTATAACCTCTTTGCTCTTGTATACTACATTGCGATTAATTATACCTAACATCTTATTAGCTCTATTCCTGCTTCCAAACATTGATCACCCACCTTCAGATTACTGCTAATAATCACGCCTAAATCACACCACCTCATTCATTTCATAATTAAATCCTTCATTTTAGTAACCTAACATCTTCATAATATTTTCATAATATCTACATTCTTTTTACTATTCATCGTGCCTTTAATTAATAGGGTGAAATGTTTCTTCTCGGGATATGGTGCAGCATATCCGGAGTTTTAAAGGCTTGCTGAGTGTGAGCTGCCTGAAATGGCATACAGCTGAGAGCCAAAGCCATTTGACTGTATCCTTGAGCTTCAACGTAGATTTCGTCTGAGAATGTCACATTTAGCAGCTTCTAAATTGTCTAGTTTTCTATTCTTTTTTGTCCATTACAAAAAAAAATATCGTACTAGGTATCAAGAACTGCTTTATCACTGGGCGTTCCGTCCTATTGCCTCACTTCAGTGTACGGCGACACACCTTGAAAGTGCCCACACTAATCCCATCAAACGAATTCTCCTTATGATGTTAGTTACAAGTAAAATTTTCAATACAAGAAAAGACATGTTAAACATAAGTAAGTCGCTTTACCGATTTCAGATTTATTTTCTAATAAGAAAATTTAAAAAAAAATTTGTTGACATTTTTTCGTTGTCCCAACGATTTGTTAGGACAATTTTTGCAGTGAATGTGAATTTTATCTAAATATGAAGGAAAGTGATTGAGAGTTAATTTTTCAACTTAAATTATAAATTTTTTAATTTTTTTTTTGCTACATTTTTTTATGCTGATTATGTAAATTGATTATATCAAAGCCTAATGGCAAATGTAAAAAATTAATTAGGGTTGTAAAAAACATTCAATTTTGATTTTTAACAATTTTAATTTTAATTTTTAAATTTTTGATTTTTAACAATTTAAATTTTAATTTTAATTTTTAAATTTTTAATTTTAATTTAAATTTTAAATTTTTTTAAATTATTTTGGTTCTTATATAGTAATAAATTTAAGTGTCATAGTAATAAATTCAATCAAATTTTAGTTACATTATTTTAAATTTAATTAATTATTTTATTAAAAATTTTAGTTTAATTTTTTCAAACGTTTTTGTTAAATAATAGTTAAATTTAGTCTCTTTAATTAAATCTTATTTATGGTTAAATTTCAGCTAAATTTTAATTTAATTTGGTATTATATATTTGTTTCTGTTCAGTTACTGTTAAATTATTACTAAAGGAGAATTAATTATACATAGTCACAGTAACTATTGCTCATTGGGAGCATCTCGAGCTCTCAGAGTAGGGCGGTGGTCATAGTTATGAACTCTCTACGGTCTGATGGGAGTTTTATGTCTACCTGGAGGGAGTGGAATACATTCTTAAGTGGTTTGAAATTCACTCCAGAAACAAAAAAAAAGAAACAGATTGCGAGTTCCCATATTGGGCGGTTGTCATAGCCAAACATTCGCAATGGTGTGAAGGGCGCTTGTCTGACTGTCTGTAAACGACAAAATATTTCCTAGTATGAAAATTCAGTTTCCAAAAACAAAACTTATTGCTCCTCGAAGTAAGTGAGGAGGGATGGGGGGAGGGGCGGACACCAAATTTTTGTCTGATCGGAAACAGATGGCGATAAAAAAAAAAAAAAAAAAAAAAGTTTGAGAAGCCTTGTATATATATAAATAAAAAATTATATTATATAATATAAAAAATAAAATTTTATCCTAAATATTTCTAAAAACTGTTAACATATTGTTAACATAAAAAATAATTTATATTGTTGGCTATTTCACATTAGATAAAAATAATAAACAACAATAATAATATAAGT
>SEYY01023432.1:67500-70000 GCA_009176605.1 Armadillidium nasatum
TATATATATATATATATATATATATATATATATATATATATATATATATATATATATATATATATATATATATAAACACTTTCATTATATAGATTTTTTATTAACTGATGGGGCAGTTACCACAATTCTAAATCCGGTCATATCTGGCCCAGGACTTTTTATCTGCTGGAAAGCTGCGTCAAATATTTCGCTTACGAAGCGAAACAGTTTCACAGAATTTAAACTTGATAGTATAAGCCAAGACTCAAGAGACCAATTCTCATAGATTGTTCGAATTACCAAAATTCCTTACAAGGAAAAATTTGTAAAAATTATTATTTATTATTATTGATATTATTATTATTATTTTTCTGTGAAAATAACCATTTGAGATGTAGGTACTCGTGTGTGGGTATGCGTGCATATGCGCGCACGTGTGCAAATATGCTGTAGTAAAATAATTTTCTGTTGCATGTATTGCCTATATTTGTGAGAGTATTGACATAGATATATAACACTCATCCTTCCTGAAAAAGTAATACTTTTACCCGAGGTTGACAGCTACCGATTTTTAAAGTCTGTTCAGAGAATTGGTTCCCGCGTTCTATAAGTACACTTATGCGATCCACAGTCTAAGGAACAAACCCCCAAACCGACCCAATATATATATATATATATATATATATATATATATATATATATATATATATATATATATATATATATATATATATATATATATATATATATATATATATATACTATATATAGTTGATGTATATAGTGTTATTTTTGGAGAGTGCCAGTGCCACCTGTGGCAATGAATGCCAGAGGCAATTGGCACTTCTCATTCTTTCTGGAGAAATTTTTTTTGACCTTTTTTATGATTGTAAAGTTACAAACTTATACGGAAGGGTAATGCCTCCCCTACGGTGGGAGACCCTGGGTAATGCCTCCCCTAAGGTGGGAGACCCTGGGTAATGCCTCCCCTAAGTGGGAGACCCTGGGTAATGCCTCCCCTACGGTGGGAGACCCTAACAGGATTCTGAGACCCTTGTAACAGGGGCTACACATTTGACCTTTGAAATACACCTTTAACTACTCAAATAATTAAATTGTCGACTTACTTTACTAAATTACTTTAATCTTATTTCGATGATATAACGGAAGAGATTTCGTCTCTCTTCGGCATTACCGTACACTGCAAAAATTGTCCTAACGAATCGTTGGGACAAGTGGCAAAAATGTCACAATAAATATTTTAAGTTATTTTCCTATTAGAAAATAAATAGGTGAAGCGACATTTTTATGCTTAACATGTCTTTTCTCTATTGAAAATTTTACTGTGACATTTTTGCCACCTGTCCCAACGATTCGTTAGGACAATTCTTGCAGTGTACCCTCATTTTTTTTTTTTTTATTATTCAATTTATTACATAATTGATTTCAGTTAGTACAGTCGTGAACAAAAGTTCGTTCCTATTAAGCTGGAAATAAATATTTATATAAAATGGAGATCATTTCATAAAAGCTCTATTTTGAATAAAAAGAAAATAAAAACATTGAGCGGGGCTTAATTGAACTGTGATTGGCTGAACCTGAGATGATCTCCATTTTATATAAATATTTATTTCCAGCTTAATAGGAACGAACTTTTGTTCACGACTGTACATCTAAATAACAATGAAGCTTCTCTTTATAAATCTGTCATGAGAATAGTATATTATCAATCAAAATATCTATCAACAATTAACATATCTGTTGCCATTTATTTTTATCCAATTATTTGGATTTCATAAATGGATTATTTGCCTAACAATATTCTCACCATAGAGTCTGGCTGAAGAAGACTGGTGATTTCACATAACCTTGTCATATATGAAAAAAACTTCGCATCTCACGGGCATTGCCCTATTCGAGGAGAGGAACTTTTCTAGGTAGTATATACCTATAGGATCCCCAAGTGGGACCGAACCGACGCCCTCAAGCATGAGTTAACACACAATATTTTTATCCATCATCCTACTTTAACTGCTGGTTCGGTGCTCATTTTTAATAATTCATATTCTTATTGTGTATTTTCCAATTGTTGTTCCTTAAAACTCTCAAGGCCTTTCCATCAATTTTCAGAATCTCGAAACATTGTCAAAAGTCTTTTAATAGTGAATGAAACTCATGTATAATGGTCTCTTCACTGCAAAAAATTGTCCTAACGAAGAGTTGGGACAAGTGGCAAGTTACTATTATTTTTCCAATTTTATTTTCTCCTACATTATTTTTATTCCTTCTCTAGCAAGGATTCTGATCAATCATCTTTAACTAATAAACTTTCAATGTTCATTCCTTCTCTCTTTAACCACTTTTTTTTCCCAATTGCCACAGTTCTGTCCTACTATTACATTTTTTTTCCTTGCTTACATTCTTCTAATTGAATCAAAAATCATTTATTATATATATATATATATATATATATATATATATATATATATATATATATATATATATATATATATATATATAT
>SEYY01023432.1:77500-87500 GCA_009176605.1 Armadillidium nasatum
AATAAACCATATGACTTGTTTTTGAAAAGAACAATCGTATTTCTTCTCTATATTAAAAATCATCCTTCTTTATACATCCCTTAAAACCCTTACGAGCAAGATATTTTGTCATTGGGCAATATTCAGAAGCGTCCCGATTTTTGGTCAGAAAAATATAGTCACCTTATCATACGACCAAGAGGAAGGCCTACATATGGAGCAAAATTCTGTTAAAGCCAATGATTCTGAGTTGAATCAGAGACAATTTCTATGGTTCTACAATAATGAAACGATATGTGCGTTGACACATTTTTTTTTTAACATGTTGAACCATCTAAACTTGTTTTCAACATGATTTTTGTGTAATGCAATAAATTACCCCATAACACAAGTTTCTAAGAGTTCAATTTTTAGATTTATAATCTTATGAATGAATGAATGAATGAATGAATGAATGAATGCCTTTAATAAATACACAAAAATTTATCTCCCACCTCCTTAGTCAGATTCGATGAATGTTCAAAAGCCTCTCCTCCACCTCCTCCCACCCTTTTTTAATGAATGAATATATCCACATATTAAAGAGTTTACTTCCGATGGAATGCTTCATTCCCTATTTATTCCCCATGGGAAAAACGCCATATTTTCTTGAGATCGTTTCGATGCGCTTATTACGTAATAATAATAATAAAAATAATAATAATAATAATAATAATAATAATAATAATAATAATATAATAATAATAATAATAATAATTAACTTGAGATTGTTCCGATGCGTTCAAGTTAAATAATAATGATAATAATTTAATAATAAATTGTAGGAACAGAAAACTGCATCTGGTTATATCATAGTCTAAACCAAGAACTTCACAAGCATCTTTTATGAATTTCTAACACTCACAAAATTTACGTTTGACTTCTAGCACTTGCAAGTGTCTTCGATTGATTTCTAGCACTTACAAGCACCTATGATTGACTTCTATCACTCTCAAATTCTACGATAAACTTACAGATTTCTAGCACTTACAAGCACCATATAATTGACTTCTATCACTCTCAAATTCTACGTTAAACTTACAGCCGTCGTTAACATCTACAATAATAGGCTTTTTGTAATCACAAAATCTGAGTTATATCTCTAACAATTACAAAATTTGCTTTATGTTTCTAAACCTTAAACATATGCTTAATATTTCTAGCATTCAAACATCTTTGATAGATTTCTAGCTCTCAAACATTTGAGATACGTTTCTAGCATTCAAATATCTGCTTAATATTTCCAGCATTCAAATATCATTGATAGATTTCTAGCTTTCAAACATTTGAGATACATTTCTAGCATTCAAACATCTGCGATAGATTTCTAGCATTCAAACCTCTGTGATAGATTTCTAGTATTCAAACATCTGCGATAGATTTCTAGTATTCAAACATCTGCGATACATTTCTAGCATTCAAACATCTGCGACAGATTTCTAGCACTCAAACATCTGTGATAGATTTCTAGCACTGTTCAAAAGTATATATATATATATATATATATATATATATATATATATATATATATATATATATATATATATATATATATATATATATATATATATATATATATATATATATATATATATATATATATATATATATATATATATATATATATATATATATATATATATATATATATATATTAATAATTAATTACATAAATAATTAACTAAACAAGTAGCTATTTGTTTTCGAGAAAATGTGAAGCAACATAAAAGAAACTTATTTTCCTATAGTCAAATGAAAAAAAAAATTATTCAAGCGGCCTTTTTTCCATTAAAGTAATTTATAATACTCGAATAAATTTTTCCTTAAGCATTCTAAATTACCCGGTTTTTTAATTTTTCTTTTCTTTTCGTTCTTTTTCTCTCAATGGGGATAAAGGGAATTGAACGAAAGTTTAGAAATAAGAAGGAAAAAAATGAACTTGACCGAAAAATTTAGCATTTCGTTCTTCTCGTTTATCAATTTAATCTTTTTAATTATGCATAATTTGAATCTTTCTGACACACATACACACACACCATATATATATATATATATATATATATATATATATATATATATATATATATATATATATATATATATATATATATATATATATATATATATATATATATATATATATATATATATATATATATATATATGCGTCTGAGGGGAGCATGACCTCATACAATAGTATAAAAAGGGAGCATGAACCCCACAAGGTTGAGAACCCCTGTTCTAGACCTTTCCTTAACTTCCAATCTTTCAACTTATTCTTCCTCTGACTTCCTCCGAACACCTTATCTATGTACCCTGTTTTATCACTTAAATCATATAGTATAATTTATTGTATTTTGGTCAATACTTCCATATTTATAATACCATAGAATAATCTTAAGGTTAATTATCTAATGAAGCATTGTAAAATTGTAATTTACGTATATTTAATGCAGTTACCTGACAGGAGGGACCTTGTAAGTTTCAAGCCTGCTCGGAAAATTTTAATCCAAAGCCATTGACAATTGTAAACGAACAATTATAAATATATAAAACTTTAATATTTTGGCGAAGCTCGGAATATATATATATATATATATATATATATATATATATATATATATATATATATATATATATATATATATATATATATATATACAGTTTTCTAGCGTACTTAGTTCGACTAATCATAACCTGAATGACCGAAATTTGCCGTATGATACAGGCCTAACTGATTGAAGGAACGTTGCCGTTGGATACAGGCCTACTGCCTTATTACATCATATATATATATATATATATATATATATATATATATATATATATATATATATATATATATATATATATATATATATATATATATATATATATATTATATTTTTTAAAAATATTTTAACTTTATATATTTATAATTGTTCGTTTACAATTCTCAATGGCTTTGAATTAAAATTTCACGTGAGTGCTTGAAAATGACAAGGCCCGATATGAGAGTCGCTAGTTTTGTCAAAGAAAGAAACAATTTTGAATTATCATTTTGCTTTCCCCCCCCCCTTCCATATTAAAAACACGATGAAAAAATTTCGATCCCTACGTTAACTTACGTAGCAAAGTTATCATGTTCTATAGAGCAAAATTTCGTCTAATTCACCCTAATCAAAATGGCGACCTATGGATTCAAATTCAATATTTTGAATGAATGGTAAATGACATTATTAACAATACCCAAATGACATAATTCTATCAACCCCAATAAAAAAAAAAAAAATAACAAAATAAATAAATAAATAAAATTTATTCCTTTAAACAAATACATCCAGTGGATACACAGTTAATGTAAATCTTGCATTGGTCTCTATAGCTTTTACCTCAACCTTACTAAAAGATCAGACGTAAAATGAACAGAGATACACCCAAACTAAAAAATTATGAATAAAAACCATAAGGGTCTGTCCATAAAGTACATAACGCTGTGTGTGTGTGTGTGTGTGTGTGTGTGTGTGTGTGTGTGTGTGTGTGTGTGTGTGTGTTTCCCAGAGTGTTTATAAAAAGTTACAAAGGGATTGGGATGTTTTGTTTCTGGCATTGCATTATATATATATATATATATATATATATATATATATATATATATATATATATATATATATATATATATATATATATATATATATATATATATATATATATATATATATATATATATATATATATATATATATATATATATATATATATAAATTTAATAAAAATATTTTTTTTTTTCAGTAATATTTTTAAAACAATATTATTAAAACGCATAATTATCTACAAATTATGGAGCTCCTAATTATAATATATATATATATATATATATATATATATATATATATATATATATATATATATATATATATATATATATATATATATATATATATATATATATATATATATATATATATATATATATATATATATATATTATATATTATTATTATTATTATTATTATTATTATTATTATTATTATTATTATTATTATTATTATTATTATTATATTGTATCGTCGTAAAACAGAAGTTGTAAAACTTTTTAATAACAAAAGAAAATCAAAATTTTATAATAGCATAATAGTAATAATACATACGTCAACATTTTCGAGTTTTAAGCATGATCAACATGCTTTAATTAAAGTAAACGAATCAATTTATATTATATATATATATATATATATATATATATATATATATATATATATATATATATATATATATATATATATATATATATATATATATATATATATATATATATATATATATAGCCCAAGTTTAAAGTTTGCTCTAGGGGGAATCGAACTCTGACCCTTTAGTTTAATAAGACATTGTTACTTCTGCCGTACGACGGTACAAAAGAGAAATCGCGAAGAATAACTATCCACTCTCAGGTCATTTCCAATCCCCCCCTTATAATTTTTTAAATCTGCTAACAAACTCACAGACTGAATACATTAAACTCAAGTTTATAAAGGGGGACTCGAACCCTGACCCTTTGCCTTGATACGACAGAGTGTTCCTGTCGTAGATACTAATTCATGAGCCTTCTCTTTTGTGTCGTCGTAGCACAGAGGTATCACTCTGTAGTATCAAGCTAAAGTGTCAGGGTTCGAGTCCCTATGTAGCAAACTTTAAACTTGAGTTTCATGCATTCAGTCTGCAAGTTTGTTAGCGGACTTAAAAAATTAATATATATATAATATATATATATATATATATATATATATATATATATATATATATATATATATATATATATATATATATATATATATATATATATATATATATATATATATATATATATATATATATATATATATATATACTATATATCACTGGTGGGAAAAGGCCAGAGGCCTAATGATTTCCACCAGAGTTGGGAAAATACCGGAAATCTTGTAGTTAATGGTCGACATGTCCCGATACATAACCTTTAAAAGTGTGCAAGTCAAAGAAGTTGGGAAAACATAAAAGGAGTGTGTTCCAGACTTTAACAGTAGAGTACATGTAATATTGAGCATAGCGGTTAAATCCGGGGTCTGAGAGTTGGACAGAGAATGGATAAGACTGTGTAGAAAATCGACTCGCAAAGGCCCTTCTTGATTGAGGAGCAATACGAATTGAGAGTTCAGAGCAGCAGTGTTCGTTGTAAAAGAGATAGTATTGAGAGTGTTACGCAAAAATTCGATGGGCAGAAAGAGATCAGAGAGAGTAGTGAGAGCAGAAGAATTTTTAAGATAAAAAGCCCTAGACTCCACCTTTTCAAAAAGAGCTTTATGTGTGGAACCACACCAGATGTAAGGTGTACTCCATATAGGAGCAAGCAACTGGTGTGGCGTAAAAAAAAATCACGAAGGCGCCTCAGAACACCTAACCTCTTAGAAGTTATTTCAGAAAAAGAAATAATGTAATTCTTCCAAGAAAGATCACGAGTAAAAGAAACACCGAGAATATTGAGAACAAATGAAGGTTTGAGTCGAATGTTTTCAAAGAAGATTTCGTAGTTGTGAGGAAGGTCGTTTCGAGTAGAAAAATGGAGGAAATGAGTTTTTGCGGCATTGACAACGACCATATTTTCTCTCTCCTAATTTGAAATATGAGAAAGATCAAAGGTCAGTTACTCCATGGCCACACTTCTTACGTCAATTAACTGCCGTTGAGAGAGAGGTCTTTCAAATTGGAAGGAGTAATGAAGGGTGGAGACATCAGCATAGGAATGGATAGGAGATGAAGTAATAGAGAGAAGGTAAATAGTGAAAAGTAGAAAAAGAGTTGGGGATAGGATAGGTTCCTGAGGAACAACACTATTTTTAGATTTAAAGGAAGAACGATGGTCGTCTACAACAGCTGCTATAGAACGACCGGAAAGGAAATTAGAGAAAGAGAGTCACATAGTTAAGGATACATAGTGAAAGATACATTCCAAAAGAGAAAGTTTTGAAATCAAAGATTTGTGCCAGACTCTATCGAAGACTTTCGATATGTCTTGAGCCAAAGCGAAAGAATCACCGAAACATCGAAGAGTGGAGGACCAAAAGTCAGAAAGAAGGAAAAGAACATCGCCAGAAGAGCGTTCTTAACGAAAGCCATCCTGGCGTCAAAGATAAGATTAGAAGAATTGAGCTGTTTCCAAATCTTCCTCTGAAGGATAGATTCGAAAACTTTAGAAAGAAAGTAGGTAAAAGAAATAGGACGACAATTAGAAGGTTGAGAGGAGTCCCTCTTCTTTGGTCAGGCTGAATAAGCGCAAGTTTCCAGCATGAAGGGAAGGTCGAAGTAAAGAAACAAAGATGAAGTAGTTTACCAAGGCAGGGTTCAAGCTCAGAATCATAAGTTTTGAGAACCGCAGGAGGAATAACATCAAAACCATACGCCTTCTTAGTGTTAAACTCAGAGAAAGCAGAAATGACATCTTTAGAAGAAATTAAAAAATTGGAGGGGATTGAAGGAGGAGGAATAGTTCCTGGATCGTCTAGGGTAGAGTTAGTGGCAAAAGTTTGAAAGAGTTCAGCTTTAGTAGAAGGTAAAATGTCAGTTGTGCCATCAGAAGAAACTAGAGGAGGGAAGAGGAAGAAAAAAAGTTAGATTTGACATTTTTTTTTTCCATTTATGACGGAGAAAAGAGTTTTTGGTGTCAAGAAGAATAGGTTTTGACCGATTCTGGGGTGAAATAAAAGATGGAAATGCTTCTGTGGTTTGAAGACGACTGGTAATCCCTGAAGGCAGATTCCTGCAGCGGATAGAATTTTAGAACAAGTAAAGTAAAACCAAGGTTTGTTAGGTTTAATTGAAGGGAAAGAATATGGAATGTACGCCTCCATGCCAGAGTGAATCACCTCGGTTATGCTCTCAGCACACTCTGAGGGACCCCCTCCTAACGAAGCAGTAATCATCCCATGGGAAATCAGAAAAGTATGACCGCAAGTCAGACCAGTTAGCAGCACCAAAATGCAAGGAACGTCTCCTCGCCGAAAGCGGAGGTCGTTCTTGCGAAAGACTTGAAAAGACAGAACAAGAAACGGAGATAAGAAGGTGATCGGATGAACCCAGAGGAGGAAAGAATTTAACAGTGTAAGAAGAAGGATAAGAGGTTAGGAAAAGATCAAGTATGTTGGGTTCATCACAAAGACGGTCAGGTATACGGGTAGGGAGTTGAACCAACTTGCTCAAGGTTGCTCTGGATAGAAAGTTGCAGGCGAGTTCATCAGCTGGATCATGAGAACTAGATGAAAGCCATTGGTGGTGGTGAACATTGAAATCACCTAATATGATGATTTCGGAGAAAGGAGAAGAAGAGAGGATGTGCTCTATTTTGGAGTTTAAATAATCGAAGAATTTTTTATAGACAATAGAATTAGGAGATAAATAGACAGAGCAAATAAATTTAGTAGTAGAGTTGCAAAAGAGCTTAAGCCATAGAGTAGAGAAAATTCAGAAGACTACAAATTAGAGACACGAGAACAAACAACATCGTTGAGCACATATGCGCAACATCCGCCTTTAGCTGAAAATTGAGGATAAAGACACTAGGAGGTAACATAATAAGGTTTGCTGTCAACGCACTCAAGCACCGGAGTTTCTGTTAAGAACAAGAGAGATGGTGTTCGACAAAGGGGGTATTAGGAAAAAAGACCGCGAAAGTTGCAGAAATTAATGAAAAAAGAAGACCCTGAACCAGGGCAAGCCGGATTCGAGTTCTTGGCGGCACCATCACTATCATCGGAGGCCGCCAACTCCCAAGTGACGATAAGGTGAGGGGTGGATGAGGGGCTCATATATATATATATATATATATATATATATATATATATATATATATATATATATATATATATATATATATATATATATATATATATATATATATATATATATATATATATATCATTATAGTTTTAAAATTTGCTTTAGGGGAATCGAACCCGGGCCCTATAGCATAAAAGCATAGAGTTTACCACTAGGCTACTGGCGGTTAGCAGGCCTTAATTGCTGACCTATATATATATATATATTATAATATATATATATATATATATATATATATATATATATATATATATATATATATATATATATATATATATATATATATTAAAAAAGAACCTACATTAAGCTCATAAAATGCATATCATACGATCATTGTCGTATTTTCATTACACTTAAGATGGCAGCCACTGATATTTGGGAGCAAAAATATTACAAAATGTCCGACCATAATATACACCCTTTCCAGCCATATAAGTATCATTAAATTCCAGAAAATATATAACTGCAAATTTTATATATATATATATATATATATATATATATATATATATATATATATATATATATATATATATATATATATATATATATATATATATATATATATATATATATATATATATATATATATATATATATATATATATATGCAACCAAGTACAGATTCGCGGGCAGGATTGATAGCAATATTTTTGAGTAAAAATGGTATTAATTAACAAAAATTTTAATCTACATTAGAAATTATTAATTTCACAGTACTTATAAAAGTAATTATAATTATTAATTTCCTTAAAATTTTTTTAATCTTTCTTAAAACTCATCTCAACATTCCTTCACTCTCACTTCATAGAGGCGAAGGCAGGAAAAAAGGTACTAATTTCCGATAGCCTACACCTCTTATTAATATGTGAATTTTAAATTTGGTAACATAGTTTGGTCACCTTGAGTCTTTACTATGTATCTGGAATGTGAATTTTATATTTGGCAACATTTATTTTTCCTCTTATGAAGAAATCTCTCTCTCTCAAGCAAAAAAGAATACATTCAACCAAAAATGCAGAAAACTAACAATTGTCCCAAATAGAATGAAAGAGAGCACAGAGAGAGTGAAGGCAAAGAAATGTTACCAATTACATAATTCGCATTCCAAATACATAGAACGGAGTCTGAAGACTTGTCCAATTTAAAATTCACATATAAAGAGCTATTGTACGATAATATCAGAAATTATTATATCATTTCATAAGTCTTTGATGTGAGCAAGTGATGTCATTAAAAGATAAGCTTTGGCATTTCAAAGTCCTATGCAATATTAAAAGTAATGAAAAGACTGATATGAATCAAATTTTTTTTTAAAAATCTGGCATAAGAAACTTTTTTTTCATATCTAATTTCACATCGTCTATGGAACTTAAATGAAAATGACTGTTATAGTTAAAAAGAAACAAAATTAAAACTACTAACCTACAAAACAGAAGTTAATCAATAATATCTCTATAATTTATATATTTCCTTTATGCATTATCTCACGTATTACAAATTTGTCACTCTGTTTATGACACTCAAGTGATTTCCGGATAAAGCGATGAAGCATAAAATCAAATATCCACTCCTACCTCATTATCATCATTAAAACCAGGCATGAACAATTAACAGCTTTTGGCATATGTGAATTGTTTTGGCTTTTATTTTGATATATTCAATGACAGGATAACGTAATCATAAAAACATGTTAATTTACACATTTTGTCTCATATATATATATATATATATATATATATATATATATATATATATATATATATATATATATATATATATATATATATATATATATATATATATATATATATATATATATATATATATATATATATAAAATTTCACCTCTCGGGGGGAAAAGGCCAGAGACCTATACTAAAATTTCCCCTAGAGTTTGGGAGAAAAACGGAACCCTAGTCAAATTAAAGGCCGACATGTCCCGATACACGGCTTTTGAAGGTGTGAAAGTCATAGGAAATTGGGAAAACAGATAAAGGGAGGGTGTTCCAGACTGTGACAGTAGAGTACATGTAAGATTGAGCATAGCGGTAAAGTCTGGGGTCAGAGAGTTGGACAGAGAAATGATGAGACTGTGTAGAAAGTCGTGTCGCACGAGTTCTCAATGGAGGAG